>ML809808.1:226959-237717 GCA_009831015.1 Picea engelmannii | reverse complement strand
AAAGCAAACAAAGACCAGGTTCAAATCAAAGGAATATTCAACAACAAAACCACTGGAAATTGTGCATACTGATCTAGTTGGACCAACTACAACAAAAGGATTAAAAGGTGAGAGATACTTTATGTTATTATTTGATGATTATATAAGAATGACTGTAGTTTTCTTTCTCAAGAACAAATCATAAGCTTTTGAAAATTTCAAGATCTACAAGGAAATGATTGAAAATGAGATGGATTCAAGAATCAAATGCTTAAGATCGAATAATGGAGGAGAATTCACCTCAAAGGAATTTATGGACTACTGCAACAATCATGGAATAAAAAGACAATTCTTCGTCGCTAGGACACCTCAATAGAATGGAGTTGTTGAAATAAAGAATAGGATAGTACAATAAATGGCTCGAACAATGATAATGGATTCAAAGTTGACAGATACTTTTTGGACACAGGCAGTGCATACAATAGTTCACATTCAAAACAGAGTAATGTTTAGAAACAACACTGATAAAACTCCATACGAGCTATGGAAAGGAAGACCAGCAAATGTGAAACACTTCAGAGTTTTTGGAAGAAAATGCTACATCAAAAGAGAAGATGATAGAATGGGAAAGTTTGACTCTCGTGTGGACAAAGGAATACTTGTTGGTTACTCAAGTACACGGAAAACATACAAGTGTTACAATCTAATATTAAATAAAGTTGTGGAAAGCATCAACATAACAATTGATGAAACAGGTAGACCAGAATCAAAGAAAGAAGAAAATAAATCAATGGAACAACTTCTTGAAGAAGAAGATGAAAAAGAAGAAGAAGAGAAAGATGAATATGAAGATGAAGATAATCCGACAGAAGTAGAAGAGCAAGTTCAACAAGTATCTCCAAAGACACCTAGCAAACGAGTACAGAAGAATCATCCTTTAGATCAGATTATTGGAAACAAAGATGCAGGAGTTGAGACTAGAAGAAAAATCTGTTCACCAGAACAAACACACCTAACACTTTTATCTACAATTGAACCAAACTGTTTTGAAGAAGCCAACAACGATGAATTTTGGAATAAGGCCATGGATGAAGAATTGGATCAAATAGAGAAAAATGACACTTGGGAATTGGTTCCAAGACCAAAGAATAAGAATGTGATCGACATGAAATGGGTTTTCAGGAATAAATTCAATGAAGATGGGCAGGTTACAAGGAACAAAGCTAGATTGGTATGTAAATGATATGCACAGATTGAGGGAATCAACATTGAAGAGACATATGCCCCAGTTTCCAGAATGGAAGCAATCCGTTTGCTTTTAGCTTATGCATGCTCCAAAAATGTTAAAGTATATCAGATGGACGTAAAATCATCTTTTTTGAATGGGGAACTTGAAGAAGAAGTCTACATTAAACAACCAAAAGGATTTCAGTTGTCAGAGAACACAGACTATGTGTGTAAATTAAAGAAGGCATTGTATGGTCTAAAACAGGCTCCTAGAGCATGGTACTCCAGACTGGATAAGTATCTGCAACATGCAGGGTTTAGAAAAGGAAGTACAGACAACAACCTCTACATCAAGGTAAGTCAAGGAATTTTTTTTTTTTTTTAACAAAATCGGATATGAGGTTTTTTTTTATTATAGAAGAGGCAGAGAGGGCTGCCAACCCTTACAGATTCAAAAGTGAGCTATTGCTCAGCATGCCTATTCTTACTATTACGCCTAACATTCCTGAAACTATAACTAGTGCACCTAATATTCTTGATACATGTTTGAAACTATTACATGCCGGAAGCTGCCTCTACTAATACTTGGCCAACCAACAGGCTTTGAAAACCTCATTCCATCCTGTGACTTACAGTCTCGATTCCTTTTCGGGGTTAGCGGTCTGTCTTGGAAGAAACTTCAGCCGTGGCATCCGAAATCTTACCAAGGGCGGAGGTGAGCCCTTCCACCTTTCGCTCCAGCGCGACGAGCCTTTTCCCTAGATCACCCAACAGATTTGCAGCATCTTTCAGCCCATCTTGGAGTTCGTCCGACAGGTCATCTTTAATGTCCTGCATCTCTATTGCCATCATTTCCCACTTGTTCTTTGCTGTAGTGGCTTTGATGCTCTCCAGTTCAGTTCGGAGCAGCTCAATTCGTTCCTGAGGTGAGAGGCTCAGCTTGGACGCAGAGGCCTTCTTGTCCATCGCGCTGAAGATTCGGAGCAGGAGGAAGCCGCAGGGGAGCGAGTAAACACCATAGATGGAAACTGGATGAGCAGACTACCACTTAATAAGGAGAGATGGGTCTCTTCCCCGATGGTCCGCCCAGCCCGATCCGGATTGCGATCTCTGGTCAGAGGGAAACTCGTCCGGCGGCATGATGAAGGAGAAAGGAATCCGCTGGTACTTCCTGTTGATCACGTGGCCATTCAGAGCTCGGGAACCGGAAGGTTTAAGGGATGACGTGAGAGGACGTCTCTTCATTTACCTTGAGGAGTCCTTTGCCCATTTGGGAACCAATATTCGCTTGAGCATCCGCTTGACCATTTAGATTTCTGAGCACGTGATGGATATGAAATTCCTTGAATTGATTGAGGAGGATGGCGGTTTTCCTGTACAGCTGGGCTAAAGAGAAATCCTTAGGCTTTTTTTTTTAAATGAGAGTTTCCAGGACCTGCTTGGAGTCACCGAAAATTCTAATTGATTCGATTCCCAAAATTAAAGCCTGGTGGAGACCTTGCCACAGTGCGAGAAACTCCGCTTGATTGTTGGTAGCATGGCCTAGCCCCCAAGCGTACACCGTGTGAGTGGAGCCTTTAGGGTCAAGGATAGTTCCCCCACCTCCTGCCTGACCCGGATTTCCTTTCGAGGCCCCGTCGAAGAAGAGGCACCATTCATTGAGGGTTGACCTCCAAAGGAGAAAGTCCTTCTCTTCCAGCCTTATTTCCCAACTCCTCATAGGTTTTAAAGGGGTAATAGTGATTCCAGAATAGTTTTGACTGAAATCCTTGATCCAATTGTCTTCCTCCCCCGAGAGAGTGACAGAGTTCCTTAGATTGTCCTTTCCGTTTAATGCTTCTGACAGCAACGTTATAGCTTGGATGGCGATCTGGGAAGGCAGTCTACAAGTTTCATTGAAAATCCTGTTATTTCTTTCTAACCAAATTTTCCAGCAGGCAAATTTTGGAATCCACATCCAAACTGTTTTAAGGAGGTGTTTTTTGTGCAGGTTAAATGGGGACAGAGACTGCCAGTTGAGTAATAAATCTGAGGCCGAGGAGGGAAGGCGAGGCAAGGCTTCACCCAGAAGATGACTCCAAACTTCTCTAGAGTAGCCACACTCGAAAAGGAGGTGCTCAGGGGTTTCTTCGTTGGCTCTACAAAGGGGACAGCGAGAGGGGCCCTCCCAGCCCCTCTGTTTGAGTATATTGAAGGTTAGAATGCTGTTGTGGGTTAAAGCCCAAGCAAAATGGTCCACTTTGGGGATAGAGGGGAAGTTCCAGAGTGCTTGCCACCGGCCAGGGTTAGGAGGGACCCAGGGAGAGTTTAAGGCCGCCTTATAACCTGCTACAGCTGAGTAGTTCCTTGTGGGGGAACCCCATCCTCGCTTGTCTTTGTAGTTGGCCCCTACTGGGGCTTTCCCATGGAGATACTCTAGCAGAGTCATATCTTCTTCGTGGAGCTCCTCCGGATAATGCCCTAAATTCCACTTGTGCCAGGAGAGATAGGGGTCACTTTTCCAAAGGGAAATGTCCCATAGAGTCTTACAATTGTTGGCTGAGAGCCATTCCGCAATGTTCTTAATGTCCAGGAATCCTTTGAGCGGAGGATCTCCAAGAATGGAGTCCTCCATTATGCGAATTTTTGCACCGTTACCCGGGATCCAAGTGAGATTGGATTGGAAAAAGGCGAGAGCTCTCAGGCAGAGAAGGAAAATAGGGGATCCTGTCGTTCCTTTGGTAGGCCTCTCTAAACATCGGTCCCGGTCTCCTCGAAAATATTTTTTCCTAAGGACTTGCTTGGACCAGGTTCGTTTTCCAGTGATCATTTGCCAGATCAGCTTGCCTCCCATGGCTAGATTATGAACAACAACATCCCTTATATTCAGGCCCCCTTCTAGCTTGGACTGCTTGACCTTGGACCAGTTAATCAGATGGAGTTTTCTCGAATTATTCTTACCTCCTTCCCACAGGAATTTCCTCAAAAGAGCATCAATCTTGTTTGAAATTGTTTTGGGGGCAATCAGGACTGAACACTGGTAAATAGGAAGACTTGAAAGAACAGAATTCATGAGCACTACTTTTCCTGCTCTGTTTATCCAGTTGGCTCCCCAGACTTGGATTTTTTGTTTGATCTTGTCCACCATAGGCAGCCAATGTGCCACCAGAGCCCGCCCTTTGAAGATCGGAATCCCGAGGTAGTTGAAATTATCCCAAACTGTGAGGCCTTCCATATTAAGGATGCGCCCAATTTGCTGCATTTCCTGAGGGGTACAGTTCCATCCATAGATCTTTCATTTGTTATATTTGATTTCACTGCCAGAACATGATTTATAGAGGTCTAGTTCAGCCTTGAAACTCCGGGCTGATTTAATGCTGGCCGCACCCAGAAGCAACGTATCATCTGCGAACTGTGCGTGGCTTACTTCTTTGGTGGAAGGGGTGATTCAGATTCCAGGAATAGATCTGTTGAAGAGGCAGCTTTGAAGCTGATAGCTTAGCACAGCAGCTTGGATAACATAAAGCATCGGGGACATAGGGCAGCCTTGTCTGAGCCCCCGGGATACTTGAAAGAAATTGGCGGGGTGACCGTTGATCAAAGGGGCGATTCAAGGTGCAGCAATGCAGGCCTTTATCCACCCTATAAACTTTTGTGAGAAGCCGAGTTTCACCATTACTGTAAACAGGAAATCATGACGAACCCGGTCAAAGGCGTTGGCAAGATCCAACTTGACTACCATTCCTTTCTCTCTTTTTTTACAGCTTGTATGAATGGCTTCCTGAACGAGAATTATATTGTCCAGGATTTGTCTCCCCCGGACAAAGCCTCCTTGATTTTCTGAGATCAGCTTTGGGAGGATTTTCTTAATTCTGTTTGCGATTATCTTTGTGATAATTTTATACCCGGTGTTGCATAGAGAGATTGGTCTGAACCTGTTGAAAGTCTTTGCCCCTTTCTCTTTTGGGATGAGGGCGAGAAATGACGAATTGGTGCTTCCTCCCAATCTGTTGCAGTCCTGAGACTTCCTGACCATCTTGCAGAGATCTTTATGTATGATGTCCCAACACTGAGTAAAAAAACGAGCAGTGAATCCATCTGGTCCCGGGGCCTTGTCAGGGTGCTTATTGAAAACTACTTGTTTGATTTCCTGATCGCTGATCGGTCTGTTCAGTGCATGGTTCTCTTCCCCAGTTATCAGATTCGGCACCTCTGAAATCGGATAGGCGTGTGGGTTCAATTGATCCGACGGGGTTGCCGAATATATATTTTTGAAGTGGCTATGGGCGGCTTCCTTTATGCTGTGAGCATCTCTGTAAACTTTCTCCTGCCAATGGATTTCCTCTATAGTGTTATAGTTTATCCTGGATTGGGTATGCTTGTGAAAGAAGGCTGTATTCTTATCGCCATCCTGAAGCCAAAGCGCCCTGGATTTCATCCTCCAATAAATTTCTTCTTCTCTGCAGGTTTTGTGAAGCTTGCTTTGCCTTTCAACTTCCTGCTTAAGGAGGGTTTGGGTGATAGGGGCCTCTTCCATTACCTGTTGATGTAGTTCCAACGTTTCCTGAGCTTTTCTCCTTTCCTCCAGGGGAGAGGCAAGGGTTTTGGACCAGAACTTAAGAGCTGCTTTAAGACGCCTGAGTTTTTCCTCCCACACAAAGAAGGGAGAGCCAGTGACATGGATTTTCCAAGAGAGCTGAACCAAGCTGAGAAAGTCACTTTGGGCTGGCCAGAGAGGGGAGAACTTGAACGGGATGGGGCCCAACGCAGCACTTGGGCGAATAGAGAGGGCAATAGGTTTATGATCAGAGGTGTAGTGAGGCAGGAGTTTAGAGGAGGCTCGCAGCCCTAAAGTGAGGAAAGAGGATTGGATGAGAAATCGATCCAACCTGGCAGCTATGTGGCCAGGACCAACTCATTTATTTGACCAAGTGAATTTGCCATTAGTGGGAGGGATATCTTCCAATTCCCAATCTGCTATCAGATCTTCGACCAATTCTCGAGAGGGGTCCCGAACAATAGAACCCCCTTTCCTCTCAGACAGCGAAAGGGTGACGTTTAGATCCCCTGCCACTACTAAATTCTCGGTATGATGGCTGTTAAGAAAAAGTTGTAGAGAGTCCCAACAGTCTTTTTTCTCATTGAGTAATACAGGCACATACAAATTAAAGAGGCTTACCTGGTGTCCGGAGTCATTATGGATCAGCTTAGTGAACAGCCAATGAAGTGTGCCGATTTCTTCTATGAGCTCCAATTTTGTCGAATCCCAGAAGGTCGCTAGCCCCCCGGAGGCTCCTCTTGCGCTGACAGCTTTTCCTGGACCTTTCTTCCAAAACGTGGGGCTTATCCTAAGGAGGTCGGTGTCCTCCATTTTCGTCTCCTGGATAAGAAGGACTTCTGGACGCTCCAACCTTACTATGTCCCGTAAGGCTTCTTCTTTTATTTTGCTTCCTAGTCCTCGACAGTTCCAGGAGACGTATTGCATTATTTAATTGGTGGGAGGGGGGTCCACCTTTCGGTGTTTTCCCCGGCTTAGCTCCTGATCTTGTGTGTGTCATATCAGGGATAGTGTGCTGGGTGCCTAGGGCCACTTCCTTATTAGCTTGCTCTTCTCTTCTTTTCTTTTCAGACTTTATTCCTCGCTTTGGCTGCTCCAGAGTGCCTTTTGGGCTGCTAGCTTCTTCGGTTTCCTCCTCCAGTATCTCCAATTCTTCATTCGAAGTCAGACTGATGTGCTCGTTGTCATGAATGCGTGACTTGGGGGGCGACTTTGGTGCAGGGGTGGCCGAGGGAGTACTTCCATTTCCGGTTGTTGCTGGAGGGTTTGAGGGGGATTGGAGGGCTTCTGGAGCCTTAAGGGAGGGTTGACCTTCCTTTAGAGGTTCCTGGGTCCTCTTATCCTTGCCTCTGGCATTGTTCGAGTTTTTGCCTCTTCTCACTTTCTGCCATCCTTCTGCGTCCTCTTTCCCGTTAGATTGGATTTTAGGACAATTCCTTTGGAAGTGGCCATGCTCCTGACAGTTTCTGCATTTGAAGGGTAAGTGCTCGTAGTCGAGTTTCTGGAAGTGGGTCCAAGTGCCGATCGAGAGCTTGACTGCTTCAGGCAGCCCTGCTTCCAGGTCTACTTCCACGCATATTCTGGCACAACTGTACTGCCCGCGATTGTCATCTCTGTCTATGTACCTGCCCACTCCATTCCCTATCTGTTGCAGAGATTCTGAATCCCAGCAATGCATCGGGAGGTTAGGTAACCTGACCCACACCGACACTTCTTTGGGCGTATCCACCATGGGGTCAAAATCCGGGGTCCATTTGTTCAAATAAAGACCCTGCGAGCCCATAAAATAGGGGTCGTTCCTGAAAATTAGGTCTCGGTCCTCTTCAGAAATAAATTCAAAAATGAAATATCCTCTCCCAATAGGGTAGCAGGTAACTCCATTTGCCAGATTTGGTTTCCAGTTGCATTGGATCCAATCATCAGTGGTTTTGGAGGATGTCCATAGGCCCATGAACTGCCCCACGAGGCCACGCTGGGCCAGAGCCAGGGCGATCTGCATTGGTCTTTCTTCGGGTAGAGCTATTTCCGGAATATCCTCGAGCTTCTTGATGAATTTCGGGATCGCTGGTGCCATCGTTTTTTTCCCGCAGCTATTAACCAGCCTCGTGAAGGCCTCTTTGCACGGGATCAGCGGAGGAGGGGCCGACCCCCCACTCCCTGGCGCCGCCATTGGACCTCCCAGCCCAATCGCGCTGTTAAAACCCTAGCTCGCTCGCACCAGCCACCATAGTCGGACCTTCCAACATTGTATTCTTAACCAAATACTTGACATGCAGTGATGATGAGAGGTTAAGCCAGAAATTTGCAAAAGACATGCAGAGTGAATTTGAAATGTCATTACTTGGAGAACTATCCTTCTTTCTGGGACTTCAGATACGTCAAAGCAACTAAGGAATTTTTATATCTCAAACCAAGTATATCAGAGAAATACTAAAGAGGTTCAGAATGGAAGATTGCAAACCAGTTATCACTCCCATGCAAACTAGTTGTAAGTTGAGAAAAGATGATGATTCAAAGTCTACAGATCAGAGGAAAAATAGGTCAATGATTGGCAGCCTACTATATGTGACAACATCCAAACTAGATGTAATGCAAGAAGTTGGACAGGTGGCACGATTTCAAGCAGCACCAAAGGAATCACATGTATTAGCAGTAAAGAGGATCTTTAGATATCTCAAAGGAACAAAAGAGTTTGGATTATGGTATCCAAAAGGAAAAGATCTATCACTTATGGCCTACACAGATGAAGATTGGGCAGGTTGTATTGATGACTGACGAAGCACCAATGGAGAAACATTCTACTTAGGTGAGTGTTTGGTATCATGTCTAAGCAAGAAACAATCATCGGTATCTCTATCTACAACCGAGGTAGAGTATATTGCAGCAACAACATGTTGTACACATGTTCTTTGGATGAAACAAACTTTAAAAAATATACAGGTTGAGTATGATGAGCCCATTCCAATATATTGTGATAATGCAAGTGCCATCAGTATCTCAAAAAACCCGGTGATGCACTCCAAGACTAAGCACATTCCAATCAGGTATCACTTTCTACGGGAACAGGTTGTAGAAAAGAACATCAGAGTTGAGTATGTGGGAACAAAAGAACAAGTGGAAGACATCTTTACAAAACCACTTCCACGGGAATCCTTTGAATATCTTCGCCAAAGACTTGGAGTTATTTCTAGTCCAAAAATGAATGCTTTTTGAATGCTTATCCTATATGTCTTAGATGTACACGAGGAAGCACCATAAGAGGACAGTCTATCAGGGGGAACAACCCCAAATGGAAATATACCTTTTCCATTGATGACAAAGGGGAAGAGATTTATCAGATGCAGAGGATAGAGGCATGGTTCCAGGAGGATTAGATTTATCAGATGCAGAGGACAGAGGCATGGTTTCAGGGGGAGCATGAGTGATATGATTTCAGTGTTGCATCAGAGTGCTTCCATCAATGCCAAAGGGGGATATTGTTGATTAAGGTTGGTTGTCATTGATGTAAAACCTTGAAGAAAGACCCGTAGCACAAAGGTTTGGGTAATGGACCCAATAGTGTTTGATGTAAATATGACTCATTATTTTTTTGTCATAGTTGATAAGAAGGAAATATGGATGAACTCCAAAGTGGTCCCCTTATGGTGAAAGCCTTCACGGGAAGAATCATCTTGAAAGTTAGATAATTGGTGAGAAAGAAAAAGTTGTACAAACCAAGAGAAGGATAATCAAAGACACTGAGCAATCACATATAGCCTTCATATCCATGGTGGAACATAAGAACTTTATTGAATCCAGTAAAGATGTAAATTGGTTAAAATCAATGAATGATAAACTGGACTAGATTAAAAAGAATGACACTTGGGAACTCGTTCTAGGCTAGCAAATAAAAATGTAATAGGATCCAAATGGGTCTACAAAAACAAGATGAATGAGCAAGGAAATATTGTAATAAATAAGGCTATATTGGTCTACAAAGGATATGCTCAAATAGAAGAACTAGATTTTGATGAAACATTTGCGCTTGTAGCAAGATTAGAAGCTATTAGAATGGTTCTTGCCTATGCTTGTCATAAACAATTTAAAGTCTATCAAATTGATGTCAAGTCATATTTTATAAATGGAGATCTAAAATAAGAAGTCTATATGGAACAACCAGAGGGTTTCCAACTATCAAATAACCTTAACTTTGTCTGCAAGCTGAAGAAAGCCTTATATGGGTTGAAACAAGCTCCTCATACCTGGTATTACAGACTGGATAAGTATCTACAAGACAAAGGGTTCAAGAGAGGAACAATTGACAACAATCTATATATCAAAACAAAGGGTAATGATTTTCTCATTGTGTTGGTCTATGTAGATGACATCATCTTCAGAAGAAATAATGCTTCATTTGTACAATGGTTTGCTTCTTCCATGTAGTCTGAATTTGAAATGTCTATGATAGGGGAACTGCCATTTTTTCTTGGTATGCAGATTACTCAAAGGTCCGAAGGAATATTTCTTTCTCAGGATAAATATCTAAAAGAAATGTTGAAAAGGTTTCAAATGGAAGATTCTACACCTATGGTCACTGGATGCAAGTTAAGCAAGGATGATGACTCACCTGATGTTGATCATAGCTCATATAGGTCTATGATAGGAAACCCATTGTACATCACAACATCCCGTCCATATATAATGAATTTTATTGGAATGGTAGGAAGGTATCAGGATGCACCTAAACAGAGTCATTTGTTAGCTGTCAATAGAATATTCATATACTTGAAAGGAACAATGAACTATGGACTATGGTATCCTAGGAATCAGAATTTTCAACCATCAGTCTATTTAGATGTTGATTGGGCTAACTGCATGAATGAAAGGAAAATCATGTAAGGTAGCTAGAGAGGTAGTGGGGGGGCCCAGAGGGCCCATAGTGATAATAGTGGAGGTCATTCAATGTAAGGTGGACTAGGTCCACTATATTATTAAATAAGACTCACTATGGTAGTTAGATATAATAAATGTAAGAG
>ML809808.1:130802-152393 GCA_009831015.1 Picea engelmannii | reverse complement strand
AAGGCGGATGTAAGAAGACCTAATAGAAGCTTCCGCTTCTAGAAGGATCTTCCTCTAGATGCTTCTCTTAATATACATATTTAGTATAAATAAGGGTCGAGGGTATGAAAAACCCTAGCTTGGATATTATTGTAACAGAGCGTTGCTCGACTGGAGGTTGCCCCCTCAAAGAGGCCTGTGAACATTGCTATCTGATTCAAAGTGCTATTTCTGTTGCAATTTCGTATATCATTTCTGTGTATTGTGAAGATTATGCTGGATATTTTACTGTTATTCTGTCATTTCTAGCATTTCATTTATGTTCTGCATATTTTATATATCTGGTATCTTACAGCATTTCACCAAGTTGTATAATCAAATCCCTGAACTTATTCGCCCTCAGAACCAAGCCTCCTTCATGCATTACTTTAATGCATTGCCTTGTCCTTACCGTCATAGGCTGGAAGAAAAAGGAATTGACAATCTCAGTTCCTCTCTGCACACTTGTTCAGAGTACAAAGAATAGCTTGAACGAACTGGTCTACCCCAGGGATAATCAGTTAGAAATATAGATATGTCCACTCTCTTATAGCTAGTACAAGATATGAAAAATCGTATGATAGCATTCAAGAGGAAGGGTACTATCTCCTCTCTCACCCCTGGAGCTTCATCATCTTCTACCCCTCCTTTTAGAAGTCCAATTGAAAATAATTTCCAGCCCAAAGCTATCATGCCTAGGATTTGGTGTAAATTTTGTGAGAAACACCATGAAGAAACCACATGTGAGATAAGGAAGAGTGTCAGAGGCAAGATATTTGGTAAAAGACCAGAAGTTGCTATTGTTGTCTTAGATTTTTTCAAGCCAAAAGATGTCATGGTCATCAATACCATGAACAAATCCTATGCCCCAAAAGGCAAGTTTGACCCTCCTTGTAGTTATTCTAGCCCGAGCTCATCGTCAACCGTTGTTGCACCCCAGGTTGCCAAAATTAATAAGATTCAAGGAATCACTCCTCCTCCCCCTTCTTCCAAATACAATATCTTGAATCAATTGGCTAACATCAAAGAATATGAAACCCTCCTAGATATGGTTATTGTCCCTGAACAATAGATGCATCTAAAA
Organism: Picea engelmannii; assembly: GCA_009831015.1. Taxonomy (NCBI): domain Eukaryota; kingdom Viridiplantae; phylum Streptophyta; class Pinopsida; order Pinales; family Pinaceae; genus Picea; species Picea engelmannii. The sequence continues at coordinate 151,291 of ML809808.1, read as the reverse complement.
AAATTCATGGAAGGAAAAGATTATGTTGTGGCCAATCTTTCTGAAGAGGTAAGCGAAGAGGATTCTTTTGTAAATAAAATAGGTGTACATAACTTCAAATACCCTGTAAGAAATCCCCCCCTTTTTACATTTATGTAAAGATCATGGATAAAATCGCCCATTGTCGCCTCATTGATGATGGTTCAGGCCAAAGTGTTATGTCGAAGATTATTATGGAAGAACTAGGCTTATCTTGTACAAATGAAAATTCCCGAAGCATGCTTTCCTATAATAGTCTACAACAAACAACCATAGGTGATATTAAATATGTAGCCTTGTTTTTATGTGCTCACCCCGAGATAAGGACAACCCTCAGCATTCAGGTGATTGATATGCCTGTAAGAAATTATTCAATTATCCTGGGAAGAGATTGGAAAGCCCTAACGGGTGGATACCTCTCACTCGACAGGACACATTTATCCATTCCTAGGAATGGTAAGAATATCATAGTTCTTAGAGAGGGAAGGATTTCACCCTACATAGAGAATTTCCCGCAATCTAACGTAAACTATGTCGAAGAAGACCTAGGAGTATATTCCATCTTTGTTGAAGAAGATAATATTCCTTTGGAAAGAATTGCTTTAGATAATAATTTATGGCATATGTACTTTGATGGTTCATGCTCACTCTAGTTAAGGAAGTGCGGCTGGAATTACCTTGGTTTCTCCTACAAGGAAAATTCATAATTTGTCTTACAGGTTAGAGTTTGTTTGTTCGAATAATGTCTTTGATTTCAAAGCTTTATTATTAGGCGTTGAGAACACCGTTAATCTCAGTTGTGGTCACCTTTCAGTTTTTGGAGGTTATGAGCTTGTTTTGAATGTAATACGCAAGATATGCCCTCCTAGCAACGAGTTGATGGAACAATACTCCCAAATTGTTTGGGAACTTGTCTTGAACCTTCTATATTTCAACATCACTCATGTGAAGGAGTTGAATTCCATAGTTGATCATTTAGTTGTCTTTGTAGCCTCTCCTAATCACCAACTTTTTCCTCACAGGCCAGATTGCGCTTTTTAATCCCTATATCATCCATATTTTCCTGACCATGTAGGATCTTGGAAGGACCTCCTTGATGATGAGAGCATTTATGCTATCATCCAAGATGAAACTCTTAAGCCCAAGGAAACTATATCCATGGAAAATAATAGGATTCATGACGGCTTGACTCCTCTTGAGGGTTCATTTTTTTTTAGTGTTGCAGGCAATAAAGAAAAGGAAGAGGAGTTATAACTAAAGGCAGTTGAAGCCAACCCCATGAACATTAGGACACCTAGATCCTCATAGAACGTTAAAATAAATGTCTAGGGTTCTGATAAAGAAGAAATGAAGTCTGTTGAATTTCTTGGTAGATTTCAAAAGGTTTTTGCTTGGTTTAATGTGGATCTTCGTGTTTTCATCCAGGTCTTGTTCAGCATACTATGAAACCATATAGGAAAAAAAAAAGACTTATTAACCTTACACTAAAAGAAACCTTTTGTAGGGAGTCGAGGAATTTCTCAAGGACTGAAATGTTTTTTTTAGTCCACCCTAAATGGATTTCCAAATGGGAACCTGCTTCAAAGACCATTCATAATATTAGAAACTGCATTAGTCTTCGAACTTTCAGGCAAGAAATTATGAGAAATATTTCCCCCCCCTCTCAGCATGAAGATCTTTCTGCAACAGTTCATAGAGTTACACTTGGACCCCTTACTTGACAGTTTGTTTGGTTACAATAAAATCAAGGTAGAAGGGGAAAATATTCATAAAACCACTTTTACTACTAATTATGATGCTATGTCTTACAATTGCCTGCCTTCTGGTTTATTTGATACAAGTATCGCCTTAAAAATGCCTATACACACAACTTTCAATGAATTGGTCAGTATCCATGCTTATCTTGATGATTTAATCATATGCGTCAAAAGGATGATAGTTACATCAGAATTTCAAGTGTTGGGTCATTTCTAGATTACTTTTTTCCTGGACACTAACTCAAAAATTTCAAAGGAATTACGAAGACAATGGTTTTCCCACACCACTAACAGTCCTTGCTTGTGAAAGGTCTTTTTTCTGATTGTATTCTTCTGTATACTAGTATTTTAGCTCTACTTTCAATTTTTGGGCTTCTTTTTTCTTCTTTACAATTTTTTTCTTTCTGAGTTGAATTTTTTTGCTGCGATTTGTTTCTTGTCTTTTATTGTTGTTGTTTAAATTTATGCATTATGAATTCGGTTGCAATTTGTGTCTTTGTCATCTTTTAAGTGTTTGGTAAATTTAGAAGGTTGGATCAATTCTGTCACGGTGACACCTCCACAAAATCATTGTTAGTCAATAACAATCAAGCTTACATAGTTGTTATGATCTCTCCTCTAAAGGGCCTTTGAATTTGTTACATATTTCCGTTGCTATCTTACGAGTAATTGGTTGTTTCCCGCTTCTTCTTTCCATTTCTTCATCCATCGAGATCTTAAGAGAAAATCTATAAGTTTTCCTCTTTCAAGTTGAGAGCATTTTACAGTCAAATGATTATGCATACAGTGGTAAAACCCATCATACTTAACACTTTTCATGAGTTATTCCTAAATACCCGATCATATTTCCATTAAATCCGCTTGCTTCCCCCTGTTGCATAATCATTTGAGTTGTGTATTCTTAAGGTTACTATCCTTGGTCTGTGAAACCATGAGTTCTGAGTTCTGATCTATTAAAAAGAATTTTCCCTGTGGATTCGCCAGTTTGTTGATGATTTAAAATGTCAATGTAATTTCTCCCGTAACGTGTTGCTAAAGCCTATTATTATATAAGACTAAATAATGCTAGTAGGTGGGACCCCCTTGAACTTTTGGAGAACAGATATGTTCATTTTTTATGTTATGATGATGTGTTGCATAGGTTTACATGGTTGATGTTGATGTCGTTGTTATTGATATGAGTTGAGCTTTCATGATGTTGTCCCTTCATGTGACTACAACCTGCTATTCATTAATGGTGATTTTTCCTGTTGCACCTGCATAACAAAGATGTTAGTAAAATTACATGAAGGGCAGTTTTGAAGAAGGCAAAGTATTACAACGAGTGCAAAGGTACCTATTTCTGAAATACTACATGCATAAAATATTTGTTGATTATTGTTAAACCCTAGCTAACAAGGAAATGACTATGAAATTGTGTTAAATTACATTTTTATATGCATATTGTGGAAATGATGGTGGCACATTTGGCAAGATGATAATGCAATGGTTATGCATTGGTTAATGGAATCAGTCACTGATATACATATGTTATGAATGTCGGTGGCTCATGGAAGTAATGGATTTGCGATTTTATATAGTCTATATGTATGGTGAATATGTTATGGTTCAGGTTGATGTTGATCATGCTATTGGTGATGATTCTATACATGATATCTTAGATTGTATAATGGTCAAGAAATTTATTTGAGTTATATTGGGAGTATGAATATGGGTGGCACATTTGGAAAAGTAATAATGCGAATGGTTGAATTGTTATATGGAACTTGGATTATGCTATGGTTTAAATGTGTTGATATTCTCGATGCATGGTTTGACTAATGATGTTAATGGGGGGCTCGTTGGCATGTACTTTTGAGTAAATGAGGCATGGGTGGAGGCGACATGCATTTATGTCATGTCACCTTTACCCTTACCATTGATCGCCACCCTAGTCACACTATTGTTTGATCTTGCTATTGTGTTCATGCCCCAGATTTCCAACAAGGTGAAACCACTCGGCCACCTCTCATCTTAAGGATTTTGATTAACAAGTATGTCTCTTTTGGTCATTCTTGACTTCACTCTGGTTATGAAATCATTTTGGCTCAGTTGTGTGGGTTTGTGTTTGTCCTGAGTGCTGCAACTATGTGGAATTTTGGTTTTGAATGGAAAATGGATGGTTATGTCGTAATAGTTTTAAGTTCATCGAAATGGTTAGTCTTCCTGTGTGATAATTCTTTGTTACCACTGCATTTTGGTTGAACGGTTTTGTTTAAATCATGGATGGATGGTTTCCTTCACGATTCTTTGGTTTAACTAGAGTCATGTTTTCCTATTTCAACCCTGCCAAGGAACTATCTCTCATTCACAAGCGAATCATACTCCTCCTTGTGTGTATGCCTTTGGCCTCAACATTTCACTGCAGTTAGTTATGTTCCTCCTGTGAAGGCTATCGTGCAAACCCATAACCCTCTATACTGGAGTTGCACAGGGAGATTTTCAAGTCTTCCAAGTTTTTTTCGGTTATTGTGGTCTATTACTTTGAATACGGGCTCACCCATTGGTCGTATAGCAGTCGTGTTGGTATGGATTTTCATCACTGCCTCTGTCATAATAGCGTGAACCTTACATTTCCAATTCTCACTTCTAAATTCCATAGTCACCTACCTGATGTCAAAGAAATAAGTTGTTTTTAAAGGAACGGCCTCTGCCCCTTTCGATTGGATGTGTGGGTATACATAGCTACCACGGCTTGTTCAGTTGATTGATTTTTTACCATAGTGGAAAATTGTTGGTTGATGTACAGTCACTAGTTTTTCACTTATGGTGATTTGGTTGATGGCTGACATTAGTCATGAATTCTTAGGATTGCTCACACAGATCACATATGTGTATGGTGTTTTGCAAATGAAACATGAGGCATGATAACTATGGTTTCCCTGGGGTCGAATGATAATCGAACTAGATAACTATAGAAGGCATATCCACGACATCCTTGTGTTGTTGGTTGAGTAAGCTTGAGTGAAAAAAACTTGATTGAATCACAGTGTGACTTAAACAAACCAAACACTTATTAATGCACACATCCTCAACGTGATAGGTTGAGTTATTATCATGACTGTGTGTTTGTTGTGATACATGGAAATGTTGCATTGTGGAGTTTAGTTAGCTGAGATCTATGTGTAGTATGGATAGTTTGTTTTTATACTCAGTGATACCCTCAGAGTTTTAAGCATGTTATTTATTGAAATTGACCACTGTTGATGACAGTCGTGTTGGATATTTGGCTCAGATTTTAAGTCGCATTTGAGTTGTTTTATTTTATAGTGGCATGGTTACATTGACTTGGAAATTTACTCCTGCATAGCATGTGTCTAAATGGTGGTTGTTGGTTGTATAGTCAATTGTCATTTCAGGCGTGGAATGTGAGGTTTTGATTATTTTGGTCTTTTACTACATATATATATATATTGACTTGGAAATTTACTCCTGCATAGAATGTGTCTAAATGGTGATTGTTGGTTGTATAGTCAATTGTCATTTCAGGCGTGGAATGTGAGGTTTTGATTATTTTGAGTAATATATATATATATATATATATATCATTACAAATCTCGATTGGTTCTATTGCAGAAATAGTAAATTCATTATTTTGAAAACATGACTTTTATATATAGATGTGGATTGAAGAAATGTATGACAGTGGTGGATATTAATGGACAGTGAAATAGTCAAATACACAATAATTATTACTAGGTCATCTTATTGTTTGTTGATGCATCTATTCTTACTGTAGAATGTTTTATGGATCGCTTGATTAATTTCATGAATAGTAATAGGCATCCTCCCCTCTCATTATCTCACTTTCTGCTAATTGCAAACCCTTCACATATCCCAGATTCACTGTTTCACTCCCTATTCTGATATTGATTACAGCCAAGAGAATTTGTGTGTTAAGTGGATGAAGTGGAAATATCTTGAGTAGATTGCAAAGAGGTTTTATTTGGTTGATTTACAGTTGATTGTTGTTATCATTGAGAAGTGACCATTTCTTCTCCCCTTTCATTATATCATATTTTCTCTCAATACAAACCCCTCACGTTTCCAAGAACATTGTTTCACCCCCTGCTTGTTGATTAACATTAGAAAAATTTGTATGGATTGGATTGCATGAGCCTGATACATTCTATCAAGGTTCCTTTTGTATGTTCCATTGGGGATGTCTAAGTTTGACTTTGGTCCAAGATTTCTATATGAGATTTTGTAAAGAAAATGACTCTTTGGTGAATTGGAATGAAATAAAGGATTGTTTTATGTCTCAATTGTCTTGATCATCATCTTGGTGTCTTTACTTTTGATCTTTCATTTATTTCAAAAACTGATATATTCAGAAAAATACATAAAAAGTGAATTTCCAGCAAGCTTTTTGTTGGAAAAAGACTAGCCTAAGCACTTGTAATTAATACTTGTGATTTAGGACATTATTTTTGTTGGATATAAACATAGGGTGATATTCCCGTCGACTTTAATTTAGCCAAGTAAAGTCTGAAAATGCTTGAGTAAGATCAATTTATATCTTTTCCTCAATAGTATGTTATTGATGTATGTTGTTGATATATGCAAGTAGTTAATTTTGAATGAATAATAATGTTTGAAATGGTTCCTAACTAAAGTTTTGAAAGAAGTGTAAAAAGATACCTACATTGATTCAACCCCCTCCCTCTTAGTGTGGTCGATGTGTCCAACATGTCCTTCATGAGTTCAGAAATAAGTCTTCAAAAAATCTGCCTCCTTCATCTGGATCTGGTGATAGTCGAATCGAACGCCTAATTTGGTGAAGAAACATGCACCTTGGAGTTCATCCACCAGATAATCAATTATAGGAATGAGAAACTTATCTTTGATGGTCAGTTTATTCAAGGAACGAAAATCAGGACACATGTGCCAAGTACCTTCTTTCTTTAAGACCATCACTATAGGAGAATAATATGGGCTAGTACTACGGTGAATTACCCCTTCCTCCACTAATTTTTGCACCATCTTTTTGATTTTATTTTTTTGAGAAAATGGATACATGTAAGGAAGTACATTGGGGAGTTGACTGCTCGGTAGGAGAGGTATGCTATGATATGCTCACCCCTGGAAGGAGGTAAGTCTGTTGGACCTTCAAATACCTTGGGGTACTTTTCCAAGATCAATTGCAGTCTAGGAGGGACTACTGGAGAGGCCTGATCGATGACCTTGATGGCATGCAATTGAGAAATCACACCATGGTTCCCTTTCTTCAAAAAATATTCCATCATGTTATAGCGCAAGTTGTAGGTTGGGAAAAGACCGACCCAACAATGGAACAAGTGCTACAACTTTGGGAATCCTACAAGCAATGTCACCTCTATGTAGGTCATGCACTTGGGGGGTGACTAAGGTCACTCCTGGGAGGCGATCCTGGAGACCCTAGGGGGAATGGAAAAGATGAAGGTGTTATAGAAATATTTGCCTCACCCCATGCAATCTTGCACAAAAGGCATTTTTCCATTTCCCTATGCAGACTTGAAGTCCCTTTTTGCAAATCCCTGAGCTAAAAAAATGATTTTTCCACATATATGCGCCTTGCCTATATTAAAGCATGTGTATACACAGGTTTCACCACTACAGCCCGCACACATCAGGAAATGTTCCCAAAATTAAAAAATGGTGTCAGGTTTCCATGTCACGTCATGAGATCAATGATCCTTGGCCTTCCATATATTGGAAGCGTTCCAACTTGGCCCTTCAGTTCCACTTGAAGGCTATAAATGGGCCAAATCCGAGCTACGAAAAAGAGGAGAAATAATTCAAATTTGAGAGAAAAGTTACTCTAGAGAAATTATTCACTTCACATTGAGTCTGGATCCCTTTGTCCTTTAAGTCTGAACACATTATTCAGCCCCCAAGCTCTTCCCTTATTTATTGAGAACTTCATTGTCTCTCTTATATGAGCTTGCCTTTAGTGGAGGATTGAAGTGGTGGAGGCCCAGTTGGAAGGAACTTAGTTTATCAGTTTCGAACTGTGCCAACACAGAAGTTTGTAACTCATTCACTTCTATTGATTATATCTTAATAGAAATATTTTTTTCTCGTCCAATTAATATCTCGCAAATATTTGAATTATTATTCCATGGGTGTATACGTTATGAATTTAATGGATTATGCTATTGAATGTGCTAACAATATATATTATCACCATATGCTTGCGTTGCTTGGTTGTTGAGGAATGGTTGCAGGTATGTTTCTTTGGTTCAAGTGCTCAACAGTGGACTTCATTGAACGTTTGGACGAGGTAGGCCTCTTATCTTGTCTTGTTAGCATATTTGTTTATATAGCATACTTGAGATTAGAGTTGATTTATGCAATCATTTCAGTCTATTGTGGTTTACCCCTAGCCATAGAGAGATTTTCCTCGTAATAGAATTGGCGACCACCGTGGGGATAAAATCTTCTTTTTTGGGGTTTGGAGTGTTTTTCTCCTTAGATTCCTCTCGCTCATATTGAGTTTCTTATCATATGACTTCTTGACAGCCTTTGTTCACTCTGAGTCTGAATCTCTTAGCCTTCTCCTTATCCTAGCTATGTTTTGACACATATACACGGGTTTTAGCTTTACAGTCGCATACATATGTGTGTTGTACTTCTGCAAGCTGCGTAAATACGTGATTTTCCCTTGAACAACCGCATGCATCAACCTTTGTTAGTTGCTTGCTGGGTTTAGTGGTTGTTGGGTAGGTTTTGATGATTTTTTAGTCTTCTTGGGTCTCTGTGGTGACTGTTAAGTGTCTGTGGAATGACATGAAGCTTGTCTTTGGTTGAATTTTTGAGCGGTGCCTTTCTCAACATATTTTCATTTTGATTGTTCGTGCACCTTGGGTTGAGTGTTTTTCTCCTTGATATTCTACTTGGGTTGTCTCTGTCTATACACAATAGAGTATTTGTATCAAGTTGCTCTCTAGTCCTTGCATTTTCATTCTCTTATATTGAAAATACAAAAATATTAGTCATTTTGCATTGATTGGCATTTTGATCTCTTGAGTCTTTGACATTTATATTAGTGGATGTAAAGAAAGATTGCATTTTATTTAGAAATGCATAATTGAATTGAAAATTGCATTTTTAAAAAGCATATCATTTATTGGAAATTTAAGTTAGGACTTTGCATTGTATTCATATTCATTTATTTTACTTGTTCATTCATAACATCACTAGTTTCACAACCACACCTTTTGAGTAAGAAAGGCCATTAAAAATAATGCTATAATTTAAAATTGATTAGTAACGATTTTATTTTCTAGGGTGCACAAAATAGCTTAGGATTTAGAGCCTTGGAATAGGATTTTGTGAGTAAACTTCTCCAAGGACATTAAATCAACATATGTGTCTGACTAAGGGAGTGGAGAAATCCATTGTATAATCAGTGATTCTAGGAGGCTCTACTTACACCGGAGTTAAGTGTGAGATTGTGTGAGGTCGGTTGAAGGGATATCCCCCCGATACCTTATTAGCATCAGATATATTTCTGGGGATCTTGCTAGTGCCCTTACCTCTGTGAGAGATGGTGATTTCAAGGTTTCGAGCCTTTCTACCCTACCCATACGGTGGACTTGACTTACGACTATTTGCATGTGCATCAGCTATACCATGGTTGCTTAGTTTCTTGACTTAGGTACCACATAGGTTACTTGTAAGGGTTATTTTGTAGGTACCTTGGGTCAGATAAGGGTCGGACATCACACAGCCTTTATGGAGGATTACCTCTCTAGGGGGATCTGATCGACTGGTTGTTAATCCCACGAGGGCCCTTATAACTGATTGTATTTCCTCCAATCTTTAGTAGCGGAGTCTCAGGCCCCTCTTGGGCGAGGCATACCTAATTTAGACAGGGAGGTCCCTTTCAACCACTTTATCTTGTTTGTGTGCATATTGGCCATTTGATTATTTTTTGGTGTGCTCTTTGATTATTAGTAGACCTTTGAGATTTTATATCATGCTTTTAGTTGTCATTATCATGGATAGTGGAGTTCTTGTGACTCTCTCCTTTACTGCTACCCCCCCATGATGTTCACTCATTTCATGTGGATGACTCTATCCACTTCTCTTAATGGTATGCATAATTATGACACTCAATCCATCCCTTGGGTCTCTAAGATTTTTCCTATTGATATGCCAAATGTGCCTTCACCCTTTCCATCCTCTCCCTAGCCCACTTATGTGAATCCTAGTTTTGGATCTGGGGCACCATGACCCCACCGTCTACATCTTCATTTGATAGGAGTCATGTCGCTCAACCAACTCTCATTGTGGGAGGTTGGAATCTCCCCTCTTACGGATCTAGTCCTAGCCATGTTTTTTCAGGAGCCAATACTCAAATGGGTGGTTATTCTACTTATTACACCCCATTCGTGTATCCTTCATCCATTATGTCAGTTCCTACGAACACTTTTCCCATGGTGGGTCCACATATATCCTCGGGTATTTCATACGGGGGGAATCATTTTTATGGTTCGGAATACCCTCTTCACGGAACCCCTTCACATGGGGGAAACATATATCCTCACTTGAATAATCCTTATCATACTTTTGTCTCTTCACAAACATCTGCTTCAGTGATGATGCCCATACAAACATCTATGGATCAAGTAGGTGGAGGATACTACCTTTCCAGACAAGGGCAGGGTGTAAACTAGGACCCTTCCTAGCCTACAATGTCTCAAAATCATTCTTTCCTGGGACCTTGGTCTCAAATGCCACAACTCACCACTATCGCTAGTCTATTCACTTCCAGTCAAACTTGAGCTCCATCACCAACCACTGCTATTCATGTTGGAGATTGGTCGAAGACCTCTGCAAATCATGTTGAAGACCCACAACCAGCTGCTGCTAGTCATGTTAAGGGAATCACTCTAGTCTCCATGATTCATATCGATATCACATCTCCAGCCTTTGTACATCATGCGGGAGATGAACCTCTAGCCTCTTCCAGTCATGATGAGAGCATGTTTCCATCCATTATAAATGACGTTGGGAGCATTCATATGATTGAGAATCCTAGACGTATCATACGTAAGCCCAAGTTCCTTTGCAATACTTGCGAAGGAGATCACCTTACTCGTTTGTGTCCTTCTACTTCTAGGATACCAGAAGTGTGGTTCTCAATTGGGGGTTCTTCAGGTTCTAAGTCGTCTTTGGTTTCCCAACACTATGTTTCTCCTTTGATTGACATGGTAGTCATGTTGATGCAATCAACACCTGACCCCACTCTTATTTTTTAGGGTGGTGCGTCTCTTGACTTTGTTGTCTCACATCCTATTCAACCAGCAGTCATGTCGATGCAATCTTAGACCAACACCACTCTTATTTTGGGGGATGATGCTTCTCTTGACCTCATTGTCTCACATCATATTCAACCAATGGTTGAAGAAGTGGTCGTACCAGTGCAATCTCCAGTCAATCCAAATCTCCTTTTGGAGGGTGATGCGTCCTTCAACCATGTCATTATCATTTCTGGTACTACACCTTCTAAACAAGAGAGAGTTTTATTCTCCTCAAGTACTCTCCCTTCAAGTCCTAGAGAAGTTCCCTTTGATTGGGATGGTCTTGTAGGGTATCCAATGCCTCCTCCTATGTCCTTTCAAGTAAGAGACATTATTTGATATATCATGGAGAAGGTAACCTCCGCTAGCACTTTATCCTCCTCAACTTAGAGAGCTTTGGGTTTTCCCAAGCTCATGTCGACTATTCGTCAGATGTTGACCTTTCACAGAAATCCTGCGCGAGAGCCTTGGCCTCCCCCATGACATGTCACCTAGAAACCTCTCAACGATTCTGATTTAATCTCTTTTCCGACTCATTTTCAAAAAGTGAAAATATTGTCGAGAGAAATTGTCTCTTTCACACTCGTAAATTGGATTTAAAAGGATGTCTATTTGGTAAAATTTTATCCATTTTTCAAACCAAGTAGACTAATATTATGAAAAAGGAAATTTGTTGGCATTAAGTTATGATTGCATCTCATGCCCCTGCTTGCAGTATTGATCTTATCGTTGATTCTCTCTTTGCATTATAAATTGTTTACCTCAACAATTTTGCATCCTCAACCAAGAAGAGCCTTGTTTATATCCTTCGCAACTTAACACCCTCTACCTAGGAGGGAACATTACCCCAAGTGTTTTTCTCCCACATGCACCTCCTTGCATTGAGCATAGGTATGTTCCACTGATAGAACTAGTTTTGATTACTTGTGACACTCATTTTCTCCTCTGTATCATAGCATTCATTTGACTATGAAAAAACAAAAAACAAAACGGGTGGGAAGGGAGTATTATCTTATGTTGGAAGCAGTCATGTCACCTTTGAACAGAGCACAAATTTTTTGAGTCCACTTGTCATCATAATTTTGGTTTTAGCATGACCTTAGGAAGTTAAGCTCGTTATAGAAATTTTACTCCCCCGACTGGTTAATCTTCCACTCCCTATGGAGAATTTGATTTATGCCTCCTTCATCTCATGGTTTCATCATTGGGTCTATGCTACCAGAGTCTTCCATACGTCTCATGCTCTTGTTCAAAGGATGTCTATCAACATATGTCGGCCATTCCTCAGAACTCTTGACTTTGCATGTTGGCCATACCCTCAGTTTTTCTCATAATCACATCAAGTTGTACTCCTATTGCACACCCTGGTCCTACTTTACTCATTGGTAGGTAACCTTGAACCCAACAATCGACATTTCATCATTGGTCGTTGACTAGGTGGTTTCCCTTGTGTTCAATGGCAAGACATCTATTCACACATTAGGATTAGTGCAGTGTCTTGGATTCCATTAGCCTTATTGGTGGTTTCCTCTCCTTTGTTAGCAATTTTACTCATTGATTGTTATTCAGAGGGTCTTTTTCGTGTATCGCTTGCACCTGGCACACACGAAATACGTGTTGACGATAAAAATCACAACGAGGAATTCACCCGCAAAATATTGCTAAAGCCTATTATTTAAACTATGCTAATAAAATATAATACTAGTAGGTGGGATCCCCTTGTAGACTAGAGGCTCGGAGATAGTCATATCACACTTTTCATGTTGCTTTATCAATACTTCTTACAAGGTATTATATGGTTGATGATGCAGTCTTGGTTTTGTTTTTGACATAATGGCAAGTGGATAATGCATTTTATGTGATGTTCCCTTATTCTAATCTCTAATTCTATGTTATGGGTGGAATATACCAAAGTTGTTACATTTGATGATATCACCATGATTATTACCTAGCTACACATGTACAAGACATATGTTAGTAACAACATAAACAAAATAAATGCAAAGATATTTATAACAAAAAATTCCAAAAGAAAGGGACTATACTATTCTATGTTAAGAGGTTATGTGCAAATGAAGTGAAAAGAAGTTAGTATTAATCATAAATAGCAATGGTTAGTGTCTATGCGAATTGTATTTGAGTTATATTGGGTGCATTTTGATATATGGTATGGTATGGTTTTTGGCAATGGTTAATATGGATTTTGGTTGGTGGAATTGGCAAGCAATATGTCGCAAGTTTCAATGTATGGAATTAATGGCATGGTTAATGGTATGGTATTTGGCTGGTCGGTGTGTACTATGAAATTGAATGTGAGGAAAATGGAAGTGACGTGCAATAAATGCACATCACTCCATACTTATCCCATCGAGCCATCACCCTAGCATGGTTATTGTTTCATTTGGTTTTTTTGGTGGTTAAGCTCTGAGATTCAAGCCTGGAAGGAACTGCTCGACCAACTCGCCCTTTTTAAATCCATTGCTTATAGGTATGGTTTTTTTCTCCCATCCATGAATTTTTCTCTGTGTATGAAATGAACGATGGCTCAGTAATGTGTTGGTTTGTGTTTTCCTAAGATTGGCAACTGTGTAAATGCGTGGGTATTCTCTCTGGAATGATAGTGTGGTTATTCATTTTGCAAATGAAAGAATTAGTTTGTTGAAGTTATGATTTTGTTGGTTGTTGTGTGTGGTGAAAACTATGATGGCTATCTATTGTTTTAAGTAGTTATGGGCATTTTGTTGGAGGGTTTCGTTATGTTTAGACTTGCTAGCCGCTTCCTCACAGTTATGGTAACTATGTCTAGATGTATTCAGGTTGTTATGGGGTTGTATATGTTTTTGAACTACCTTTTTGTCACTGTGTATATTCCAGAGCCATGGTTGTGGTTTATTCACCTAGTCATGGGATTATTTTGTGGTATTGACATCGATGAAGTTGGTTAAGGGATGGCCATTATGCCAAGATATATGCTTTATGGTTGTTGGTGATACCTCGAGTCTGCATTTCCACTGGCATTGTTATAAATTGGTTCGACCTTGAGAAAGGTGTGAGGGTTATTCCTCTGTGTGTTCTTGGTATTTGTTACTATCCATTGCGAAATTGTTGCTCCTCTGAATCGTTGCCTACCCTACCCGGTGTGGAAATGTCACTATATTACACAAACTAAGAGTTATAAAATCTTGTAGTTCCACCGTTCTTTTTTCGAAGGGTCTCTACCTATTGTTGATATGTTCGACCTCCAGTCTCTCTATGCTTTGATGACCGAGTGAACTCTTGATTACTTCTTGTGTTCATTATTATAGAGCCCGATTTTGATAACCCCAACTATTTTCACTCTTGTCAGGTATCTTGTTGACTTTCATAAATTGGTTGAGTGGTTATGATAGTTGCTTTGAGTAGTGTCTCATCTCTGTTTGATCAAGTTGTTGGAAAGTTGTAATTGGGGATGATAATTGGTATACAGTCGAGGGGCTGCCTCCTTTTGTTGTGATAGTTGCATCAATAACCTAGCTCATTTTTTTTTATTAAATTGGTTGATTGGGAGTAAATGGTAATGTACAGTCATAGGGTTGCCTCTTTTCATTATGCATTGGTCATTGTGCTCCTACAGCATGGTGTCAATTGTTAGTTGGTGGTTGTTGTGTGTTTTATTAATCCCGATCGGTATCATTGCAAGTTGGGGAAAATGATGATTGTGACTTTGTTGTCTATTGTGTATGGATTATGGAGACATCGTGCATTGTTTTATTTAATTGCACCATCAGAAATGAAGCTCGGGTTTTTTATTTTGGTTTCAATGCAAGTTTTATCAAAAGAGTGAAATCTGACAAGTTTTTAAAATAGTATGTTCAACTTGGAAAAATACCTGTATCTATGTTTGATTTGGGAAATTGTGAATTATGGGCAGTGGTTGATATCTTATAGAAATATATGTTAGACAGAGATGAAGCAATGTGATTGTGTGTTCCTTTTGATTTTGTTTTAAATAAAAAAAGGGAAGGAAATGAAAAGAAACAAATATTCCCTTAACAAGAATGTTGGAAGGCATAGTGATTCTGAGTATGATTATACATTGTGTTAATTGAGAATTTTAAAGAAATTGGATGTGGGACAGTGAACAGTTTTTGACACACGGTAAATGTTTAATTGGTGTTGGAATATTTTGTATTGAATACAAAGCTATTTTATGGATTACTTAATTCGTTTTACGAACAATATTCGTTCTTTTCCCTAGTATTATTTCACTTTTCTCACATTACAACTCCCCTTGCCTTCCCATATTCATTATCCACTCCCTCTTCTTAAAATTTAATTATAGTTAAGATAAATTATGTATTATGATAGTTAAAGGATCGCACTAGTGATATATTCTTTTGATTTACGATACAGTTGATTGTTTGATGATTTGTGAGCATTAATCATGATTTATCCCCCCTCATTTTAACACTTTTCTCTCAATACAATCCCTCACATATCCCAGAACCCTTATTCACCCCCTACCCATTGACAAGTATTAAATGAATGTATGGATTGGATTGCATGACTTTGATGTGTTACTGAGCCAAACTTTGTTTCATATTTAAAAGAGATGTCATGTATGGTTGTTGAAGAAACTATTTGCTAATCAATAATGCATACAAGAATGAGATTTTTCAGCAGAGGTAGCCATAGTCGGGGTAACAGAGGAAGAGGAAATTTGAATAGGGGCCCTAGAAGGCCAAGGTTCTCTATACATTTTGATGCAGACTCACAAGAGTTGGGCTAGCTATTTCAAGCTAGATTTTTTAACTAGATTGGGCAAGGAGTGGTCCAACCTAGGCCAGAAAGGCCTCCCTTCGAAGCCCCACATGTCCCTGGTATCCCAGTTCCCCCTCATGTCTCACTACAACATGAAGTCCTTGAAAACAACGAATGGCAAGAGATTGTCCACTAGGCAGTCTCCCAACATCGTGGCTAGCCTAACTTGTCTCTACCTGCTCCTCCACATGTTAATCAAATTGTCCAATCTGCCCCTGTCCACTCACCAGTACAATCTTCCCATGCAAGCAAAAGCTTAAAAACCAAGGCCCACCATGCCCCTGACAAAGGAAAATTCGTTTCTTCCCCCTCCTCACCCTCAAATGACTCTGTCAAATCCGTGTCCTCCTGCATGCATTTGAGAGATGATTGTTCTCATGTGATCAGTGAGATTAGGCCTAAAGGATCAACACACCCTAAGGAAAATTCAGAGAGATCAAAGGGTGACAGCAGCAACAAGGGAAAGATTGCATCCTAGAGTGGAAAATATGGGTTTTAAGTGTTTTTATTTATTGATTGTTGAGAATTGTTGACTTCTGAAATTTTGGACAACACATTATTTTTTGGATATATGGATAATATATTTTTGGAAATAATTTCAATTATCATTGATATAAATTGTCAAAATATGAGAGTGATGATGGGAGTCACAAGAAGGGATGTTTTGATTGATTAACTAGTTGTTTTATGTTTATTAAAGAACTAAAGGGAGTCACAAGGGTCCCACCTACTAGTTATTATTTATTAAAAACCCTTATTATGATTTTATTACTTTTCCCCCTTAACTAAAAAGTTGGTTGAGTTTTAGTTAACTTAACTAAAGTAGTTCAACTACTTCAACTAAATCTAATTGCTTAAATGCAAAAGGAAAAGAAGGAACAAGAGGAGAATAGAAGGAGAAGCATACTAAGGTCTGCTCTTTAAGTTTTGTTGAGATAATTCAATTTTCATTCATTCTTTAATTCATTGAAAGCCTAATTCTCTTTTATGATAGCAGGGTCCTATTGTAGACAACAAGATTCAGAGTTGAATTACATCCTTCAGACATTTTGTTTTCAGAGGTGTTGATCTATCTTTGATAGTCTATGTAGACTTGTCTGTTTGTGAATTAAATTTCATGACTGACAAAGGCTATTGTGCAGAGTTGAGTGGGCAACAATCTATGGCAAGTTGATCCATATTTTAAAGTTTAGTTTTTTACCTTCTATCAGAAGTCCTTTTGTATGGTTTTCATTGGGGACATCTAAGTTTGACTTTGGTCCAAACTTCCTCAGGGAATTTTGTAAAGAGAATGATTCTTTTGATAAATTTGAATGGAATAAACGATTGCTTTATGTCTCATCTATTTTGATTATTGACTTGGTGTTTTTACTTATGTCTCTATATTTATTTCAGCATCTGTTATATTTAGAAAATTACACAAATAATGAATTTTCCAGCAGACTTTCATTTATAAAAAGATCAGCCTAAGCACTTGTGAATTAGGAAAAAAAAATTGATGGCTATAAACATAGGGTGATATTCCCATCTATCTTTCTTTAGCCAAGTAAGATATGAAAATGCTTGAGTAAGATCATTTCATATCTTTTCCTCAACATTTATTTGGTGACCATATTGGGGAGATCTTCAATATCTCTCTGGTTGTTTTTTATGCTTGATTATCATCGAATACATCTATTTTTCTAATATTGATTCTTTGATTGTTTTATTTCTTAATGATTGTATATGTTGGAAGGAAGCCCAATATTGAGCCCGGTCTTCAAGATCAGACCAGCATTTCTTTGAATTTGTTTAACACCATTTTAGACACTATTAATACTCGGGTTGAGCTTAATCATTCATGGGAAGAAATTGAAAAAGACATTAGTTCCCAAGAAAGTTGTGAAGCTAAACGTAGACAACCTAGAAATCAGAAATAAACCTTATTTTTCCTTCATCCTTGACCTTATTTTCATGTCCTTAGACCCTCTTGTTTCTAGGAGAAGAAGAGGCTTATCACCTGAAATTGATCCTATTGTTGAAATAGGAATAAGGAACGTTGTGTTATCAACCCAACAAAGTTCTCTAGGGAGAACCTTGTCTGATTCTTCGAGTTCGTCTTTCTCTCCCTTACCTATCATCCACAAGATGGCATCTAGTGGTGGCTTTGGTGGCACTAGAAGTGCTTCCTCCTCTCAGTCTTCAGCTTCATCAATGATTGGTATCTTATATAGCCACCATGTCCCTATCCAATCTACCACAAACCCCACCAAAGTCATTAAAAAGTATGGGCTTTTTCAATTTGAAGAAGACTCTACAACCACACCATGGCATGTTTCCTCTCCTCTTAACCTAGCACCTGCTACCCATCCACTTCCTAAATTCAAAGATCGTCTTCCTAGGTTTTCGGGGAATAACAATGTCACTACAAATGAACACCTGGTGGCATTTTCTAATGCCTGTCACAACATAGGAACCAATTAAAACGATACTTTCATGCGCTTATTTGTCGATTCCTTGGAAGGAAAGGATATGACTAATTTCTTTGACCTTCCTCCTAATATTTTGTCTACTTGGGAGGAGTTATTCTATTGGTTCAAATCCACCTATGGAAAATCTAAAATCCCAACTGAGCAGTTACAGGAGTACAATAACATCACCTATAAGAATGGTGAGACCATCAAGTCCTTCAACTTGTGTTTCACTAAGTTATACAATCAAATACCTTAACTCATTCAACCTCATAACCAAGACGATTCCATGCATTATTATAATGCATTACCTTTCCCTTACCATCATAGGCTTGAGGAAAAATCCATTGATAACCTCGGTTCCGCTCTGCATACATGTTTAGAGTATGAAGACTAGCTCGAAAGAAGAGGTCTTCCTCAGGGAGAGTTAGTTAAACAGGCAGACATGTTCTCCCTCTTACAGCTTGTACAAGACATGAATAATCGTATGATAGTGTATGAGCAAAAGGGAAATGTCTCCCCTCTCACCCCTGGAGCTTCATCCTCTTCTGCACCCCCCTTTAGAAATCCAAATGAAAATATTTTTCATCCTAAATTGATCATGCCTCGGAGTTGGTGTAAATTTTGTGAGGAACACCATGAGGAAACCACGTGTGAGGTAAAGAAGATTTCCAGAGATAAGATCTTTGGTAAAATACTGGAAACTACGATCGTTGTCATAGATTTTGTAGAGCCAGAAGATGTCATGATCATCAATACTAGGAACAAATCCTACGCTCCCAAAGGAAAATATGATCCTCCCCACTGTTCTTCTAGCCCGAGCTCATCCTCACCAGCTGCTACTTTTCAGGTTCCTAAGGTTCCTGATAGTCAAGGAACTACTTCCCCTCTCCCCTCTTCCAAATACAATATCCTAAATCAATTGGCCAACATCAAAGGAGATGCAACCCTTGTGGACATGGTTGTCATCCCTGAACAACAGAGGCGTCTAAAACAATTCATGGAAGGAAAGGCTTATGTTGTAGCCAACCTATCTGAAGAGGTAAACAAAGAGGATTCATCTATAAATAAAGTGGGTGTACATAACTTTATATACCCTATAAAAATCCCACTTTTTATATTTCTGTAAAAACTATGGATAAGATTGTCCATTGTTGCCTCATTGATGGAGGTTTGGGCCCAAGTGTAATGTCGAAGATTATTATGGAAGAGCTAGGCTTGTCTTCTATAAATGAAAAAACTAGAAGCATGCTCTCTTATAATAGTCTACAACAAACGACCATAGGTGAGATTAAATATGTGACCTTAGTTTTGTGTGCACACCCTAAAATAAGGACAACCCTTAGTATTTAGGTAATTGATATGATAGTAAGCAATTACTCAATCATCTTAGGAAGAGATTGGAAATATTTAATGGGTGGATACCTCTCACTCGACGGGACACACTTATCTGTTCCTCAGAATGATAAAAACATCATAGTCCTTAGAGAGGGAAGGATTTCACCTTACATAGAGAGTGTCCCACAACCTAATGTGAACTATATAGAAGAGGACCTAGGAGTGTATTGTATCTTTTCCGAGGAGGATAACATTCCATTGGAACAAATCGATTTAGATGATGGTATGTGGCACATGCACTTTGATGGTTCATTCTCTAATGAAGGTAACGAAGCTGTCATTATTTTGTACTCTCCTGTAGGGAAAATTCATAACTTTTCTTATAGGTTGCAGTTTTCTTGCACAAACAATGTCACTAAATTCGAAGCTTTATTATTAGGCATTGAAAATGCCTATAATCTAGGTTGTGGTCACCTTACAGTTTTTGGATATTCTGAGCTTGTTGTGAACCTTGTACATAAGATATACTCTCCTAGCAACAAGTTGATGAAACGATACACCCAAATTGTTTGGGCACTTATTTTGAACCTTGTTGGGCCCCAACAACTTCCCCATTAGAATCTTGATAATTATAATGAGCTACAGAATCAACCTTTTCAAATAGTTACATACCTTGGCTTGCTTTGAGACAAACTCAAAACATTCACTATAGTATGAGACATTCATTACAAGAGTATATGTCAAAATTTAGAAACAAGCATAGAAATCTCAATTTAAACAAATAGCACTAGAAGGAGGGT
>ML809808.1:91150-111470 GCA_009831015.1 Picea engelmannii | reverse complement strand
CCACAAGTAGGACTTCACTCATCTTAATAAGGATTTTTCTATTTTCTTTTAGTCTCTTTTATTTTTAATAATAATGTTTGGTCAACGTAACATCTCATGCATAACTATCTTAAGAAAAGAACTTTCTCACACATGATATTTTATATGATTTAGTTCTTCCTTTATTTTATAGTGAGATGTTAGTGGATCCAAAAGCTTAAGTTTATCTTTGGACAAAATCATTTCTTGAAAATTTTTCTTTTGTTGTTTTGATTTTTTGTACTTCTGATTTTGAATCCCATTAATAAAATTTGATTTGGTTTGCTATGTGTTTTTTGTTTTCTTTGATTGTTTTGAATGATTTTTATTATTTTCTGTCTTTTTGAATCAATATATTTCTTATCAAAGAGCGATTGTCGAAGGAAGAATTCATTTTAAGACTTGTGTTTTTCAAACAATTTGAAATAATTCAAGAAGGTCATGATATTAATATATAGCTCAGACAATTGATTTTTAAGTCAATTATCATTTTTGTTTTGTCCTCAAATTTTCTTTTCCAGAGTATTACACCAGAGATGTGGTTTAAATATTTGAGAATTACGATGATCTTTAAACTTTTTACGCCATCCATATTCTTAAGGAATCACTTTTAAGTTCTTCCCCGTTCTCTAGATGATTTCTTAAATGAAATCTAAAATCTCTAAACCGTGATAAAACTTCCAATTTTGAAAGAAAAAAAAAATGACCAATTGTTCACTTGTATTGCAATAAACCTCCAGTATCACCCCACTCTCTTTGTCATCAATAAATATATAATTGTATTATTATTTAAAAGTGGCAAAAGAGGGTTGGAAGCACTTAAGTGTGGGAAGTGTGTGTAAACCCGTCGGGGTATTGAACAGGCTCGATGGCAGCGGGTAAATGCACACATTATACCAAGACAACTTTGTCAGGGAACTAAACAGGTATGCTGGCAATGAAGCAATGTCAGGTTGAGAGGTAGCAGGTATACACTTTTAAATTAACTTTTATGGAAGTATACAGCATGTGGATACACCTATTGGATGGGATTAAATCATTTGAGTGGGTTAAATGACATCCTTGTCGAGGCTATGGATGTCTGGTGGCAACAATGGCTTTGTCAACGGTATTGAAGTTCTTTTATAAACATCATGACTCTTTGATTAAGACATTATTTGAGGTTATAATCCCCTACAAAAAAAATTCTATTGTCTAGTTATAACATTGAGCTTATCCTAATACTATATGGTCTCAGAGTGAAATTATTCCAGGGAGCTTAAATCATTTTTCAAGTCTTATTCTTTTCTTCATGAGATGAAATCTTACCAAATTAGAGATAATTGCTTCACCCATTTAGTCGCCATTTGTTGGGCCCCAACAACTCCCCCATTAGAATCTTGATAATTATAATGAGCTACATAATCAACCTTTTCAAATAGTTACATACCTTGGCTTGCTTTGAGACAAACTTAAAACATTCACTATAGTATGAGACATTTATTACAAGAGTATATGTCAAAATTTAGAAACAAGCATAGAAATCTCAATTTAAACAAAAATGTTATTTTTTATCAACTGTTTACTTTCATTTAAATTATGACTATGTGTTCATTATTTTGCTCATTAGCAAGTTTGACTATTTTGAATAATGGGTTCAATACTTCATCAAACAATATCTTGGTTGGTTTCTCATTTTCACAAAATCATTTGGTGGGATTAAATAATTAAAAAAAAAAATCATTTTGCATCTCATTTCAAAATAAAAATAATAATAATAATAAAAAGAATTATCTATCATTTGTTTGATTTTGTGAAAACCCAAAATTAATATTTTTCTCATCTCCATTAACTTGAAGCTTATATAATTTTAAGATCATATTTGAAAGGAAATTATAAACAATATTGTTTAGAACTTATAGTTAGTTTAAATTCATTTTTTATTTTATTGTTCTAGATTTTGTTTTATTCACAATTTTTAGGTTATTAATTTAGGTTTCTTTTTGTTTTATAGGTTTCTATTATCAATTATTTGCTACGGATATGATCATGGATTGATTTTATTATATAAATACGTTCAAGATGATTGATCCAAAAATAATATTGGATTGCTGCAAATAAATTTATGAGCAACAAGAGATAAAATTTGGAAATGCATCAAGAACATAGACACGATTTTGTGGGACTATTGCAGCCAAACCGTGAGGAATTTGAAGAAACGGTTGAAAAAACATCTCCCAAATGGACCCATTTAGCTTCCGCGTTGAAATTTTCCCAAACAAATGTACCATTTGAGAGATATTTATGTCTCTTTACGAGGCAAATTTCAGGTGGTGGAAATTATTAGTGATGCCCAGATTGTTCATTCATTGTATAAATATATGAGAAAGTTCAGAGTCATAGGGAGGGAGGAAATTGAGAGGAGGATTTTTATCCTTTCTCTTTTGTATATTATTTCTTTTGTAAAATTTTCTTCTTTTCAAATCGAGTAACGGATGGTTGGAATCTTTGGGAGAATGGACGAGTATTTTTAAAGAAGAATATGGAATTCCAGGTTGCTTAATGGCTTTTGTCCTGTAAGTAAAATGGTTTTATTTTCATTATAATATCTTCATATTCTTTGAATAATTGACTATGCATTGATTTAAATTAGATTTAGTTTGTTCTATCAATACATGGTTAATTGATATCATTTATATATTAATTTTTTTTAATCTTTAAGAGTCTATTATCCCAAAAGTTCTTCTTGGACCATATGATGAACATATTTTGTTGAAACTATATGAGAAAACAGTTTACTCTTTGGCTTTTGTTCTTTTGTAGATTGTGCAATGTTAATATGGTTTCTCATATAATATATGAATATGAAACTTTATTTGTATTGAACTACCTTTAGATTATTCTGCATATAATTTTTCTTGTTATGTTTTCATTTATATGTTTCATTATCTTTTGGTTTAGTTTATATTTGTGATTGATCATCTATTCAAGTATTTTGAGTTTACATATGATGCTAGATAGTTGGTAAAACCATTCCTGAGAATTGGAATTTCTTTCATTTTCAGTTATTAGACATTTCAAGGTCACAAGTGATGGGTATGTGTTATATTCTTTGCATGTGTGTGTCTGGGCGCGTCAGATATGACAACTGCATCTGACGATCCCTCGTACTAGTGCTTTGCTTATGTCATGTGCACTGGGTTCTTTCCTAGGGAGGTCGCAGGGGGGGCTAGGTATGACCCCCCCTGGTTGCGCGTAGAGTTTGGCAATAGGCGGTAGCCCGGGGCCGACGGGGTTCAAGACAACATCCTGAATTTTTTTTTTTGTGGTTTTTTCTATTTTTAGCGGATTTTGCTATTTTTAGCGGTTTTGTAAATTAATCCCGGATTAAGGGATTAGGGTTTTGGTATCTATGGAATACCTAAAAAAATTATATATATATACTGTATGGTGAATGGTGAAATTCGATATAATGGATATAAGAAAGGTTTTCCCGGTTGAGGGTTTCCAGTATAAATCTCTGTGTACTATCTGAATGAGCTATTGATTAATTTTTTTTTTCTTAAGAATCTATATGCATTGCTTTACTTCACAGGTTTAAAACTTACAATAATATATATAATTATTTGTCTTTCTGTCGTTATAAACTCGCTCCAGAATATGAAACATTTCCTTGAATTTCTTTAGGAAGTATTATGCTTGCTTTTGTCATAGGTTTACACTTGACACAGGTTAAGAGGAGCTCATACAAATATAGAGAGATGAATTTAGCTTAGTATTGTTGATCAGTGAGAGGTTAGTAGGTGCATTGCTTTCTTTTATTCAGATTTGTTTATATATGAATGAGACGATGATTGCATTAATTAGCTTTGAGTGTTTATGTGTCGTTGTTTTAATTGTATTTACTTAGTATTTATTAGTTTAAAATATTTAAACATTAAAATAAATCAAATAGATTTATGTTCTTATTTTATCTTATTTTGAAACATTATTATAAACATTAATTTTCGCAAGATTTCAAGTAAACCTTGTAAACTGTATATAGATTGTTTGTAATAATTTGTATATTCACATTTCTTTTTAATAAACATTATTGAGTAGTATATAATTTGTTAGAATCATATCTTTTATATTAGTTCCATTTCTTTTATTATTTTTAGGACTTTAGTTGGCTAACGGAGCCTTTAAACCCGTCGGGTCATTTCATTCCAAACAGTTTGGGTTATTTAGACAACCCTGGTCAAGATTTGGCCTTCCAGTTGACGGTGTGTCACTTACGCCTGTTAACAAACCTATTATGTTTCAACAATACTCATGTTAAGAGGGAATTGAACTCAATGGTTGATCGATTAGTTGTTTTTGCAGCCTCTCCTAATCAGCAACGTCTGCCACACCAACCTAATTGTACTTTTCAATCTCTATATCGTCCACATATCCCTGAAAATATAGAATCATGGTAGGTCTTCCCTAGAGATGAGATCATATGTGATTTCATTCAAAATGAACCTTACAATCCCAAGGAAAATATATCCATAAAAGATAACAAGATTCCTAGAGACTTGACTCCTCTAGAGAGTTCATTTTCATCGAGTGATGTAGGAAGTAAAGAGAAACATAAAGGAGGAGTTGAAAAGAAAGGTGGGTGAAACCATCTCCTTGAACATTGAGATGCCTGAGTCTCCAAAGAATGTTAAAATAGGTGCCCAATGTTCTGATGTAGAGAAAATGAAGTTTTCCAAGTTTCTTGAATAATTTCAAGATGTTTTTGCTTGGTCTTATGAGGATCTTGGTGGTTTTGATCTCGCTCTTATACAACATGTTATTCCCATAAAATAAGGCATAAAACCAGCTAGGCAAAATAAAAGACCTATCAACCCTGCACTGGAAGCAACTATTCGAAAGGAGTTCGAAAAGCTCTTGAAATTCGAAATCATCTTTCTGGTCAAATATTCTGAATGGGTTTCAAATTTAGTTCCTTTTCGGGAAGCCACTGATCATATCATATTATGCGTTGATTTTCGTTCATTAAATCGGGCTATTATAAAATATCACTTTCGTCTACATAATATGGAAATTATTTTGCAACAAGTTGCAGGGTAATAGATGATGTCCTTACTTGACGGTTTTTCCAGTTACAATAAAATCAAGGTAAAAAGGGTAGATAAATATAAAACCACCTTTATTACTCATTGGGGCACCTTGACTTATGAACATATGCCTTATGGATTATATGATGCAAGTGCCACTTTTAAAATACCTATGCAAGTAGTTTTTGACGATTTGATCGGCAATATTATTCATATCTATCTTAATGATCTAATCGTGTACTCTAAAGGACTATCAATCATCTCAAAGTTTCTATAATTATGGTTGGGTCCTTTCAAGATCGTTTTTTTCCTAGGTACAAACTCTTACAATATAAAATATTTACAAGAGTGATTGTTTTCCTACAACACTAACGATTCTCACCTAAAACATTACGTGGAACCAACTTGAAAATTTTAACGTTGTTTGGATTTTCTATATATTAGTAGTTTAGTTATGTATTTATTTTCACCATTGCTTTTCATTTATGCTCTTACAGTAGTTTAAATTCTGCTTTCCTTTTAATAGTTTTTCTTCTGCTTTTTTCAATTGTCACTTTATTTATGTTGTTTTAAATTTTTGCAGTCCCATTTTTGTTATGACTTTTATTGTTTTCCACCTTTTAAGTTTAATTTTGGTCAAGAATAAGATGTTGGATCAGTTCTGCCACAGTGAAACTCCTACAAGTTATTGTTAGTCAATAACAATCAGGCTTACACAACTGTTAAAATGTTCCCCCTGAAAGCATAGTTGAATTTTTTATATGCTTTCACTATTGTCTTATGAAGAAATTGGTTACTTCCCGCTTTTTCTTTCCATTTCTTCATCCATTTGAGAGTTAAAATATCAAGTCCATAATTTTTTTCTCCTTGAAGTCAAGAACAAATTCTGGTTGAATGATTATGCATATAGGGATAAACCCCATCATACTTAACATTTTTCATGAGTTATTCCCAAATTCCTGGTCATTTTTCCATTAAGTATGCTCACTCCCCTTGTCGCATGATCATTCGGGTTATATATTCTTGGTCTATTGTTCTTTTTGGTCTGCGAAACCATATATTTTGAGTTCTTAATATGTTGGAAACAAATTTCCCTATGGAGTCCCCAGTTTGTTGATGATAAAAATCGCAACGAGGAATTCACCCGCAAAGTATTGCTAAAGCCTATTATTTAAACAATGCTAATAAGATATAATATGAGTAGGTGGGATCCCCTTGTAGACTGGAGGTTCGGAGATATTCATATCACACTTTTCATGTTGTTTTTTCGATACTGCTTATAAGGTCTTATATGATTGATGATGCAGTCTTGGTTTTATTTTTGACATAATGGCAGATGGATAATGCATTTTATGTGATGTTCCCTTATTCTAAGCTCTAATTCTATGTTATGGGTGGCATATACTACAGTTGTTACATTTGATGATATCACCATGATTATTACCTGGCTACACCTGCACAAGACACATGTTAGTAACAACATAAAGAAAAAGAAATGGAAAGAGACATATAACAAAAAATTCCAAAAGAAAGGGATTATACTATGCTATGTTAAGAGGTTATGTGCAAATGAAGTGAAAATAAATTAGTATTAATCCTAACTAGCAATGGTTAGTGGCTATGCGAATTGTGTTTGAGTTATATTAGGCGCATTTTGATATATGGTATGGTATGGTTTTTGGCAATGGTTAATATGGATTTTGGGTGGCACAATTGGCAAGCAATATGTCGCAAGTTTCAATGTATAGAATTAATGGCATGGTTAATGGTATGGTTTTTGGTTGGTTGTCGTTCACTACGAAATTGAATCTGGGGAAGATGGAAGCGACGTGCAATAAATGCACATCACTCCATACTTCTCCCATCGGGTCGTCACCCTAGCATGGTTATTGTTTCATTTGGTTTTGCTGGTCGTTAAGCTCCAAGATTAAATCCTGGAAGGAACTACTCAACCATCTCGCCCTTTTTAAAGCCATTGGTTACAAGTATGGTTCTTTTCGACCATCCATGAATTTCTCTCTGTGTATGAAATGAGCGATGGCTCAGTAATGTGTTGGTTTGTGTTTTCCTAAGATTGGGAATTGTGTAAATGTGTGTGTCTTCTCTTTGGAATGACTCTGTGGTTATTTGTTTTGCAAATGAAAGAATTGGTTTGTTGAAGTTATGATTTCATTGGTTATTCTGTGTGGTGAAAACTGTGATGGATCTCTGTTTTTTTAAGTAGTTATGGGAATTTTGTTGGAGGGTTTCACTCTATTTAGCCTTGCTGGTTGCTTCCTCACAGTTATGGTATCTATGTTCGGTTGTATTCAAGTTTCTATGGGGTTGTTGTATATGTTTTCGAACTACCTTTTGGTCACTGTGTATCTTCCAGAGCCATGGTCGTGGGTTATTCACCTGGTCGTGGGCTTATTTTTGTGGTATTATCATCGACGAAGTTGGTTAAGGGGTGGCCATTATGCCACGATATATGATTTATGGTTGTTGGTGATACCTCGGGTCTGCATTTCCACTGGCATCGTTATAAATTGGTTTGGCCTCGAGAAAGGCGTGAGGGTTATGCCTCTGTGTGTTCTTGGTATTTGTTACTATCCAGTGAAAAAAAAATTCTCCTTTGCATCGTTTCCTACCCTACCCGGTGTGGAACTGTCACACTATTACACAAACTGAGAGTTATGAAAGCATGTAGTTCCATCGTGCTTTTTTCGAAGGGTCTTATACATTATTTTGGTCATCTTGGTGATATCTTAACAATGGTGTATTCAGGTTCCCAACAAGGACTTTTTGCCTGAGAAAAGTGGCCCTTGTCTCCTTCCAAAAACATAGTTTTAAAGTGAGTTCGCAGGATGCCTATAGCCTAGGGTGAGAGAATACCTCATTCTCACAGGCCACCTACACTTGGTGTGCGAACTTCTCACAGTTTTCTCCATACACAGGGTGCGAACTTGTTTTTAAGCTTGGAAAGGAGAAGAGGTCTCGAGGGTTCTAAAAGGGAATCTTCTAGAAAATGAGTTGGCATTCATATGGTTGTGATTTTACTGACTTCTTAGATTTGATGGATCATCCTCATCCATGTAACCATCTCACTTTCTCCTATATATTGAAAGTTTTCTCATGGAAAAGGTTAAGAAAGATTGGATGAATAATTGGTGAAAGAATTGTGTGAAGAACCCTACTTTGACAGAAGCTTGAAGGCTCTACTTGGTCTATCAAGAGGAATTGGATATTCTTCATGCAAGTTCAAGAGAAAGTGTGTGTGTTGGAACCAAGATTCACCGAAAGGAAGCTTGCAACATCAAGGCGATCAGGTTGTATCTTCTACTTTCAATTAATATGATACAACGGCATGTCCCTTTCCCATAAAGTCACTCTTACTTTATTATGTAATTCCTTGATCATATGCATAAGTTGACGTTGAATATATTTTTCTATCTTCACTTTGGTTGGTTTGTGTTGTCTTGGACTTGACTTCATGAGAGCACCGGAGCGAAGTGGGAACAACAAAGACCTAAGGAAGCGATATAAAGGTATGTTACTTATTCCTTCCTATCAGCAGATTCAATGACTACAACTTAGGGAAAGAGTCGTGTCCTGTCCTATTTTGTTCTAGATCTAGGTGGATCTACGGAGATCTGTTAGTGTCCACACCTACCGATTAGTCCGATAACAAAATTGGCAACTCCACTGGGGATGCAACTCATTTTTTAGTGGTTTTTTGTGTTTTTCCTTGGCCATTTTCTCTTTCCTTACCTTTTTTCATTTCTATCAATCTCTGAGTCTTCAGGAGACCCTGACAGACTCTATGGGTCCAGAGGTCCCTTCAAAAATTTTGTCTTTTTTCCAAATTTTACCTAGTTTCATCCCTTCTTGCATTGAACCCTTCTGTGTCCTGTGAGAACCCCTTGAGTTCGCACTCTGCTATTCAGTCCAGTGTGAGATTCTCGCACTCTGCTTGTGACCAGCCTATGAGAATGATCCATTCTCACACTGTACACTACTACTAGCCTGCAAACCCATTTGCAAAATTTTGGTATCAAGGTTTTTTGTATGCTCAGATGCCCAGATTTGTATGTGTGTCTGAAAAGAAATTCTTGGGCCACTGATTGATTGTTCTTGACTTCGGATTTTGTGAATGATCAGTCTTCGGAAATCAAAGACTCTTCTTGTTCATATTTTTCTCAACTGTCATCTCTTGACCTCTTCTTAGCAAGGATATAATCTTTGATCCTAGAATTTGAGTGCTTGTTTGGTTGGGAGTCGGTGATCAGTTTAAAAGTTGGGATTAATTGTCTTTCTCAATTGCCCATTGCTTGGAAAATTATTTCCCTCATGCATTTGAAAAGACTAGCCTTGTCTGCTTGTCATTTTTGTCTTCATTGAAAGATTGGTTTGGGTTTTTGTATATTGTTTTTCATTAGTTATTGGTTTTCCTTAGTTCCACCACCATTGTGTGGTTCTTTTTGAAAAGTAAAAAACATTTTTCTTTTTAAAATCAATTTGTATTTCGAAAATATTGGCATTCAATTGTTGAAATGAAACAAATAGAGAATTGGCATTGTTCATGATTCGTTGATATTGCATTTTAAAGAAGATTGTATATCGTAGTTCAAGATTGTTCCAGAAAACTCCTCTTTCCCTCCTGTAAATAGGATTCATTGAACAAAAATTGATATCTTTCATTCCTATCTGTGCATTGTTGGGTCAAAGTCTCATACAACATCGGTTTCATTTCCATCTCCTTGGAGTAACAACAGCCTTTAATAATATTGCGTAATTTTTTAAAATTTAACTATTAACTCTTTTCTAGGACTCTATTACACCAACATTAGCTAAGCTAAATCTTTGGAATAGGCAGCGAGATACACTCTCCAAAGAAAAAAATACACAATAGCATCTTGTGGTAAGGAGTGTCAAATTCCATTTGCAACATTTTGTCCTGGGAAGCCCTTCTCACACAAGGGTCAAACCCGAGGTCGCATTGATATTGACAGAGTTACTCACCCTACTTTGTTGATATCGGTGTAGAGATTTCACGTATTATAGGGGTCACTTGGAGGTATACCCACAATGAGGAGTGGAAGTCTCTCAAGTTGATCTTGGGCTAGATACCCTGCCCTTGCGTGTGGATCGGACTGTCGATTGTCCCCCCAGGCTTTATTGTTGTTGGTGGTAATCTTAGTGGCCTATCTTCTTAGGATCTTACACAAGGTGACTATGAAGGGGCAAGTCTTCACGGTACCTAGAATCGACGTTGGCCAAACTCACTCAGGCTCCTTGGAGGGTATACCCACGATTATGTGTGGGAGCTTGCACCAGGGTGTAATTCCATTAAGCAAATCATCAACATAACTTTTCCACCCTAGCCCAGCCCCTTCTTATCTCGTCGTTACGACGTTGGATTTCATCACCAACTAGTGACTTTGGAATTAGAAGGTCTTGATTGCTTGGTTTTGTTCCCTAGATTTCTTTTACTAGCGCATGTTGTTTGTTCACCCAAGTTGACCATAGAATTTTCTTCGTCAGTTTTTTAATTCTTTCACAATTGACCCTCCACATCGTTCACGTAGAATGCAAGGCTTACCCCCAGAAAATCTGGAAGGTTCTCAACCCTTGCCTACCAACTCACCGAAGGGATCTCCTCAACAGAGTGAAGTCCAAGATGTCACCACTCCACAAGTGGAAAGAACTGACTCTCTAGAATTATTCCGAATTTCCAATTCTCGAGAGGACTTTCGACTTCACCCCGACTCCGAGAGATGTATTATGCGAGTGAATTCTTTCGGAGACTTGGTTGTTTTGTCTTCTGGATCACCAACTGGACCTTTTCAAGGACCTAAGGGTCAAGATCCTTTTTAGGCTACTGGCATTTTTAGATGGGATCTCTTTGGCTCAGGATCAGGCGTTGATATCACCATCTCACCTGCACTACCCGAAACATCTGATCTAGATGCAGTACCTTTTACTACTACTTATTATTTTCCTGGTACAGAAGCTCCGCAAGCTGACCACATCTTGACTCTCCCTTTACAAATGGTCCATTACATAGATACTACGAGTCTTCACAATGGGATTACCGCGGCTAACCAAGACCCTATTGGCACACCGCTTTCGCCCAGAGTCACCCCGACACTTCCACCCAGATACCGTGCATTGAATGCCTCTATTCCTGTTCCTATGCAAATCACATCCGGAACTCCTGGTGGTCCCACTTCTTCTAGGCACTCTCCTCACGGTTTCATTCCGACACTCCCTCCCCCCCCTTTCATAGGACCTTTTCCATCCTCTATCAGAGGCACTGATCTTAGTGGCACCATTCTGTCATTCACACCGAATTACCAGATTCTTGTTGTTGGAAAATTTCACCAAGGAGGCCCAACTCAACCCCCCCTTGTAGGGAAAATCCCAATTGGAACACAAATCCCAATTGGAACACAACCCCCAATTGGAACACAACCCCCGATTGGAAGACAACCCCCACCGACCCCACCCTATGGACAAAACATACCTCCATCCTTGGCCCAGTATTGGAACCATCTGATACAATATAATCCTCAATCAACTGGGGGGAAACAGCCTCAAGCTACCTCCGTTATACCCCCTGGTATAGGCCAACCATATCCAGGCACATCTAATCCTATTTGGGGCTCGAATGCTCAACCCCAAGTGCTCGTTCAAGGGTACAACCCTATGAGTTACTTGCATGCACAACAACCATCGATATGCCTGAATCCTCGCATTATATGCAGACTTCTTATGGTCCCACTCGTTTTCCGACAGGACTCCCTCCCCAAAGCCACCAGTACCCGCATGTGAACAGACAGTTACCATTCTTAGCCACCCTGGATCTTCTGAATCTGTCAAGGATTTTAAATGATCTGATCTGTCACTCTCCCCAATGGCCCACCATTCCAGCCAAACTACCATATGACATCCCTAAATTTGATGGCAAACCAGGAGAGGACCCGAACAATCATGTGATGACTTTTCACCTTTGGTGCTTGTAATGATCCCAAGCCATTATGCAAGGATCATCACTGTTTTGGTGTCTTTTAAAAGCTTTTTCCTGGTTGTGGTATTTCGTCAAATACTTTGTTGATCTACTTTTTAGATGTGTTTATATGTGTGTATGCAGCAAATAATAGAAAGAGATAACCATGGAACATACCTCAACCATATTCAATAAGATAGACAAGCCAAAACATCTCAATTCTTCTTTATTCATAAAATAGAGAAACTTGCTACAATGAAGATGTCGATCTAGAATGCTCAATAGATGGCCAAGAAGATAGAAAATAGATAAGAGTTTCTACAAAATGCTCCTGCTAATAAAAAATATGCCTCCAAAGAAATGAAGATCAATACAAGCATATCTGAATGCCAAACTCTCTAGCTGAAGAATGCCACGCTCGAATAGAAGGATGAAACCCTCAATAACTCGGCCCTGCTACCAAAAGTGTCCAATCACCCTTAGAAATATGCCAACTGATAGATCGAGTGATGGTAAGAACAACCCAGGTGCTCGAATCTCCAAGATCCCTCTCAATCTCTGTAGATCTGAAATCCCCCACTGAATGGTGCGCCCCACTGGGTGACTGAAGCCCTAGATAATTCAGCCCTGCTGAAG
Source organism: Picea engelmannii (assembly GCA_009831015.1). Lineage (NCBI taxonomy): Eukaryota > Viridiplantae > Streptophyta > Pinopsida > Pinales > Pinaceae > Picea > Picea engelmannii. The sequence goes on along the minus strand of ML809808.1, from coordinate 98,762 downwards.
GAGGCCTCCAAATGATCTGAAACTCTCCAGAAATATAGATCGAGACACTACAAGTCACTAGGTGAAGTCTCAGGGTCAGATCTGAAGTGTAAACCCTCCAAACGGACTAGATCTGGATCTCAAAAACGCCCTCCTTCTCTTCAATTCGCCCCACTGCTTAAGAAATAATCTGAGCCATAAAACTATCTCAGAAAGAACTAGATCTAATGTTCAAGGCTCTGTAATGAAAACCCAAGTGATAGAATCCTCAACAGCCCTACCAATCTCCTACAGCAAATCTCTCTCCAAGGATGGTGCGCCCCCCTTGCTGGAAACCCCCAATGGTGCGCCCTCCTCCTCTTCCTGTACCTATGGATGTGTAGAACCTCCTGCACTGATGTAGATCTGACTAGAATCATGTGGGAGATTATTTCATCTACGATACCAATCTTGGGACAAGCTAGGTGGAATATTTCACCATCGAATCGTCCTCTAGGGTTTGTTAAGTCAAAACCCTCAAAAACCCCAAGAGATGGGCTCACTAGCTAAAGCCAGATATCAAACTGATAAACATACATGAATGAATGAGAAGAGGCCCTTGCCTTTCCTTTATACTTTTTGTCTCACCTTGTCCCTCCAAAGTGACTTTCATTTTATTAATATTTAATTAATTAATTAAATCACTTTAATTAATTAATTAACCTGTTTACCTTTGAAAAGATCCTTATCTCTCCTTGTGGATTCCCTGGCCACTGAAAGTCACTTCTAGCCATCCCATCCTATAGTGTTTCTCCTCCCGATTCCAATGGGATATTACACTGAGAGGTTCCTCCAAGTAATTTTCCCAAAATGACCTCTTCAGTGAATTCCATTGACTTATAGCTCAAAATAGTCAAAATCCTTGAAATCATTGGAATGCAACGAAACCAAAGCCAACCTGTGCGGAATGGCTCATATTGATGGAATATGATCAAAAATGCAAGATGGACCCCAAAATGCCTCTCAAATACCCCTGTACTCACTATAGCATCCATCTGGCTACTCTGGTCATCATAAATCTCTGCCCTGTGATGATGTCCCGAAGTGGGGACATTACAATCCTCCCTGCTAGAAAATTGCTTGTCCTCAAGAAATACCCAAATACCTCCAAGTAAAATACCAGGATCCCATGTCCACCTATGGGATACATAGTGGAACCCATCCAATGATGAACAATAGCACACTCCACCCCCTGGATCCCATATCAGGAAGTGAACTGCAATACTCTGTGAAGAACAGTCCTGGAAGATATCAACCATGTGAACCTCCTGCACCTGACCCATGGCCTCATCTCGGAATGAGTCCATCCTCCAAATCTCTACCAAGATCCACACGGCCTCCATCAACTACACGTGCTGATGCCCGACTGAGGTGATGCAAGACCTCTTTGAGGCACCCACAACCGATGCGCTCCTCTCAACACTGAAGATCAATGGAAAGTTAGAGTAACTTTCCCCTGACATGGTCCACTCTCCCTTGTCGATCAATGAACTGCTCAATCCTGCAATCCCTGGGTCCCATGCTAACCTCTATCGAAGATCCTCATGCTGACACTACACTACTTTGACCATGACTGTCTTCCCCCTAAATACATCCTGAACCCTCCCCTCCTGGGTCCTCCAGCTAAAATACCTCTGACCATTGGACCTGTTGTCCAGAAACTGTATCTGTATAGGCATCTATGTACAAGAAGTACCTATCCAAACATCTCCATTCCCTATCATGATGGCCAAGTGGAAGAAAAGGTCTCACCCCATAGGACAAGTACCTGTAGACCCACTCCAAACCAAACCAAGGTGGAGTGTGTGGCTCTCTAGTGCAACCTGGGTCAACATGAACATCGTGCTAACAAAACAAACTACGGGGTCCCATGGAAAATTTGGAAGTTTATCACTTCCAATCTCCTCTAACTGCTCCTGTGTGAGACTAATCATTGTCAGAAGCCCTATGTGCTCATATACTATCCTCCTCATGTTGTTGTCAATGATAAACGTGTCGGAAAAGGGTAACAGACATACATGTAGCTGACTGTAGGACTGGAGAGCGTCACAGGCTTTGGTCAATCCCAAGGATTCGACAAGAAGCTCATCCATCGGTATCCATGATAATTGCTTGCCTGTAGTCATCACTAACCCCCAATCATCAGGTACAATCAGAAGCAACTCCTCCAACTGCTGGTAAACCACTCTCCATCTCCCATCACCCAGGCAACTGCTGAAATGGTGAAGGTGAACTCTCATAACTAGGTGTTGTTGCAAAGGAGTGACATCTGCATGCTCCCCTAGGCGTGTCTCCTCTCTGCAAGGCACTATACCCCTATGAATGCCACCATACATCTCGGTATGACACTGTGAACTATCCCTCATCATCGTATGCTCCGGCATACTCATGTCGTCTCCTGCAGACTCATGTTGTATCATCGATCCTAGGCATGTTGTTGGATCAACCTCTATATGGAGATCAACCACTCCCAAGACACAAATGGAAGTGTCCCCTATCAACTGGTGCTCCTCTGCTAGGTCATCAACATTCTTTGCCATCATGATTGACTAATACATCTGAGTGTCCACTAAGACAGATGAAGTGGATCTCTATTGGATCTCCTCAAGGGACTCATCTGTCCTAGACTCTGATTCTTGAAGGGCGGTCTGTGTGCCTCTCAAGAATCCTCGAGTTCCCTCCAACTCCTGAGTGAGTCATTCCATCTCCAACTCCTGCTCCCTCGGAGCCTCATGATACACCTCACCAACCCTCAGTAGATAGTCCATGTCTGTCAACAACTGTTGGTAGTCAGTCTTCATCATAGACACTCTCTCCCGGAGAGTGTGAAAATCATCCATGGATGATCCTCCATCTGAGCTACCATGTGCCATTGATGTTGTCCAATAGTAATCTTCCATCCTTGCATGCATGTCATCAATACGTCTAGTGGTTGCCCGAATCATAGCCTCACTAACTTTCAACTGTGCTGCTAAGTGTTGTGACTCCTGATCATGGTCATACTGAGGTGCCATCTCAGACCTCTCACTACTAGTGTCAGTCCTACTAGTGCCAACTCTAGAATTCCCAAAAACACCCTCTGCATAAGATGACATGTTGAACTGTCCATTGTCTATTGTGCTGCTGGGTACTCCTGTATGCCACTGCATCCCATCACTAGATGCCATCTCCCCCTGACTCACACTATATCCTGTATGAGAAGTTGTATCCTCTTGTGCACTCAACCTGCTACTATCTTCTGCGCCTGGATCCCATAGAGATGTATCTAGACACGTGCTATGGTCATCCTGACTGCTAAAAAGTGCATCCTCATCAATGCAGACCGATCTTGGAAGTAAGTGCTCCATCAACCTGTCATCCTCTGGAATCTGCTCAACCAATGGAGTCTCCAACATCTGTGACTCCATCTCCTTTGGCTGACCTGTATGTGTGAGGTCAACTGTCGGTACGTCCTGTACCTCCTCCTGGATCTGTGGGTCTACCTATCCATGGTGTGCATCCCTCACACTAGGCTCATCCATCATACTCGACATGTCACTGATCTCCTCATGTGACGTGGCTATCGTGGATGTTTGAACATGTGACAGATGTGTCATGGCTCCCATAGGAAGCTCATCATCTCTAGGTGCTAACACGTGTGACTCCTCACTAGTGTCACTACTCTGCTGAGGCGTAAGGTCATCAATGGTATGTGACGTGTCTGTTGAGACACTGGTGCTATCGTCTGGTCCATCCTGTTGCCTATCCAATACATAAGAGTCATCATCCTCCTCAAGCGTGCAAGCATCAGTAGCCTTCGTGCAAGAGTCATCATCACTATTCTCTAAGGTAGAGTCACTATCACTAGCCTCTGTGCAAGAGTCACTATCATCATCCGACTGTTCTGAATCAACTTCTATCGCTCCATCCTCACACATCTCATCATCACTGTCATAGTGTGTCTCAACATTGTGCCCCTGGTCCTTACCCCTGAACCTATGATCTGGTTCCCACAACCCCTTGCAACTGTAGCAAGGTTTCGTGGGTGTGGGGTTTCTCTGTGCTTCCTTCCATCTAGCTGTCATAGCTCTATTTTCCTCTGCCATGCCGACCCAATGTGTAACCTCATCTTTGCTCCAGCTAGGATTTTTATAGGATACAAAATGATGGAATGTCACTAGATCTCTGAGAATATCATTGAGGGTTTGATATTCCTTATCACACTCAACAATCTCTCTAGTAAATTCAAAAATATCCATATATTTTTTTCCTCTGCTATGTTGACCCAATATGTAATCTCCCCATTGCTCCACCTAGGATTTTTTATAGATAAAAATTGTTGGAATGTCAATTGAGCCCTAGTTTCCTCCCCAAGGGCGTAATATTCCCCTTTAACGATCATACTCTCTCTAGCAAGGTAAAAAAAATCCATCTCCTTCCAACTATCCATAAAGACCCCTCAGGTTTTCAGGATTTAAGCTCTGATACCACTATAATGATCCCAAGCCATTATGCAAGGATCATCACTGTTTTGGTGTCTTTTAAAAACTTTTTCCTGGTTGTGGTATTTCGTCAAACACTTTGTTGATATACTTTTTAGAAGTGTTTATATGTGTGTATGCAGCAAATAACAGAAAGAGATAACCATGGAACATACCTCAACCATATGCAATAAGATAGACAAGCCAAAACATCTCAATTCTTCTTTATTCATAAAATAGAGAAACCTGCTACAATGAAGATGCCGATATGGAATGCTCAATAGATGGCCAAGAAGATAGACAATAGATAAGAGTTTCTACAAAATGCTCCTGCTAATACAAAAGATGCCTCCAAAGAAATGAAGATCAATAAAAGCAGATTTGAATGCCAAACAGTCCAGCTGAAGAATGCCACACTCCAATAGAAGGCTGAAACCCTCAATAACTCGGCCCTGCTGCCAAAAGTGTCCAATCACCTTAAGAAATATGCCAACTGATAGATCGGGTGATGGTAAGAACAACCCAGGTGCTTGAATCTCCAAGATCCCTCTCAATCTCTGTAGATCTGAAATCCCCCACTGAATGGTGCGCCCCACTGGGTGACTGAAGCCCTAGATAATTCGGCCCTACTGAAGGAGGCCTCCAAATGCTCTGAAACTCTCCAAAAATATAGATCGAGACACTGCAAGTCACTAGGTGAAGTCTCAGGGTCAGATCTGAAGTGTAACACCTCCAAACGGACTAGATCTGGATCTCAAAAACGCCCTCCTTCTCTTCAATTCGCCCCACTGCTCAAGAAATAATTTGAGGCATAAAACTATCTCAGAAAGCACTAGATCTGATGTCCAAGGCTCTGTAATGAAAACCCAAGTGATAGAATCCTCAACAGCCCTGCCAATCTCCTATAGCGAATCTCTCTCCAAGGATGGTGCGCCCCCCTTGCTGGAAACCCCCAATGGTGCGCCCTCCTCCTCTTCCTATGCATGTGGCTGTGTAGAACCTTCTACACTGATGTAGATCTGACTAGAATGGTGTGGGAGAGTATTGCATCTCCAAGACCAAGCTTGGGACAAGCTAGGTGGAATCTTTCACCACCGAATCGTTCTCTAGGGTTTGTTAAGTCAAAACCCCCAAGAGATGGGCTCACTAGCTAAAGCCAGATATCAAACTGATAAACATACATGAATGAATGAGAAGAGGACCTTGCCTTTCCTTTATACTTTTTCTCTCACCTTGTCCCTCCAAAGTGACCTTCATTTTATTAATATTTAATTAATTAATTAAATCACTTTAATTAATTAATTAACCTTTTTACCTTTGAAAAGCTCCTTATCTCTCCTTGTGGCTTCCCTGGCCACTGAAAGTCACTTATAGCCATCCCATCCTGTAGTGTTGCTCCTCCCGATTCCAATGGGCTATTACACTGAGAGGTTCCTCCAAGTAATGTGCCCAAAATGACCTCTTCAGTGAATTCCATTTACTTATAGCTCAAAATAGTCAAAATCCTGGAAATCGTCGGAATGCAACAAAACCAAAGCCAACCTGTGCAGAATGGCTCATAATGATGGAATATGATCAACAATGCAAGATGGACCCCACAATGCCTCTCAAATACCCATGTACTCTCTATAGCATCCATTTGGCTACTCTGGTCATCATAAATCTCTGCCTTGTGATGATGTCCCGAAGTGGGGACATTACAGTGCTCCTCCAACTCCCTGATGGATGACTCTATCCGTTTATGCCTTTTTCAACGAACCCTCACGGGCTCCACTGCAAAGTGGTATATAGAATTACCATGAGGTTTCTTCGTCGACTTCAACACCCTCGCTATGGCTTTCCTCACCCACTACCAATTACCGATCCGTTATGAAACAGGGACCGAGATTTTGAGTTCTTTCAAACAAAACAAAGCCACTCATATCTCCGATCACATTCATGAGTGGCGATGAAGACGATGTCTCATCAAACTCGAACTTCCCAATCATTTGTTGGCAGATTGGTTCACGAAATCCTTCGTGAATGACATCGGTCGTGACATCGCCATGGGTGGAGTTGTCACAGAAGAACAGGCCATTAGTTGTGCTCAATATCTTGACCTCGTTTACTCACAAATGGGTACTCTTTACGACTTACTCCCTGATGTGCCTCGTCCTTCTACTTCTTCCACTTCAACTACTCCTGCTGCTTCTCATGCAGTCGGCGGTGTGATTGGCACTTTCCATGCCCAACCACATTCCACCCAAACCTCTAGTAACAACCCCAAACCCATTTCTTCTAATGTTCAAAATGCTCTGTCTCCTACCCCTCCCACCGACAAGACTTCTGAGGTAAACGTTGTCCAATCTACCCCCGCCGGTAAAAACAAATCCAGAAAATGAAAGGGTAAGAATAAGGAGGACAAAAATACTTTGCAAGAAGAGAGAACCAAAACACCACCTGTTGACGATAAGGATAAGCGCAAACCCCGATACCCTTGTCTTATCTGTGTGGATGATCACTACATGAAGGATTTTCCACGACGAGCTGAGGTTACTAAGTTCCTTCAAGGGACCACAAAACCACCCACTCCAGCCATCTTGTCACAACCCTTCCCTTCTCAACAACAGGCCCAATTGGTCATTCATGACCAACCATCCCCCTCCACTACATCTTATGTCTTAATGTGTACAGGTGATTTAAATCAAAGTGACATCACACTTACCACTCGAGCCAAAGATTATTCTTCCTCCAAAGAGAAGGTTGATGCTACACCTCCTTCGTTGGTCCAACCATCTCCCACAACTCCACCTACCAACGGTCCCCTTCATCTCGAACGACCAAGCGTCGACACAGTCCTTCACTCTCCTTCCGCCCTGGCTGCCCAGAACTACAGTATTGTTGAAGATCTGGCCCAAGCACCATCCACAATGTCAGCCCTTGAAGTCCTTAAAAGTTTTCCTATACAACAGAAGGCACTTTTGAAAGATATCGATGGAATCGACCCTACGAATACAAATTTAATAATTTTTGACTTGGAAGATCACATTCCAAGGTTACCCCCTCAACTCGCATTCCAAATACAAGTGATTGTCTCCGACAAAAACATTTGTAGAACTGTTATCGACGAGGGTGCCTCGACGTGTGTCATGTCT
>ML809808.1:80946-91100 GCA_009831015.1 Picea engelmannii | reverse complement strand
AATTAATTAATTAAATCACTTTAATTAATTAATTAACCTTTTTACCTTTGAAAAGCTCCTTATCTCTCCTTGTGGCTTCCCTGGCCACTGAAAGTCACTTCTAGCCATCCCATCCTGTATTTTTTCTCCTCCCGATTCCAATGGGCTATTACACTGAGAGGTTCCTCCAAGTAATGTGCCCAAAATGACCTCTTCAGTGAATTCCATTGATTTATAGCTCAAAATAGTCAAAATCCTGGAAATCGTCGGAATGCAACGAAACCAAAGCCAACCTGTGCAGAATGGCTCATAATGATGGAATATGATCAACAATGCAAGTTGGACCCCACAATGCCTCTCAAATACCCATGTACCCGCTATAGCATCCATCTGGCTACTCTGGTCATCATAAATCTCTGCCTTGTGATGATGTCCCGAAGTGGGAACATTACAGTTCTCCTCCAACTCCCTGATGGATGACTCTATCCATTTACGCCTTTTTCAACGAACCCTCATGGGCTCCACTACAAAGTGGTATATAGAATTACCACAAGGTTTCTTCGTCGACTTCAACACCCTCGCTATGGATTTCCTCACCCACTACCAGTTACCGATCCGTTATGAAATAGGGACCGATATTTTGAGTTCTTTCAAACAAAACAAAGCCACTCATATCTCCGATCACATTCATGAGTGGCGATGAAGACGATGTCTCATCAAACTTGAACTTCCCAATCAGTTGTTGGCATAGTGGTTCACAAAATCCTTCATGAATGACATCGGTCGTGACATCGCCATGGGTGGAGTTGTCACAGAAGAACAGGCCATTAGTCGTGCTCAAGACCTTGACCTCGTTTACTCACAAATGGGTACTCTTTACGACTTACTCCCTGATGTGCCTCGTCCTTCTACTTAGTCGACGGTGTGATTGGCACTTTCCATGCCCAACCACATTCCACCCAAACCTCTAGTAACAACCCCAAACCCATTTATTCTAATGTTCAAAATGCTCTGTCTCCTACCCCTCCCACCGACAAGACTTCTGAGGTAAACGTTGTCCAATCTACCCCCCCCCCGGTAAAAACAAATCCAGAAAATGAAAGGGTAAGAATAAGGAGGAAAAAAATACTTCGCAAGAAGAGAGAACCAAAACACCACCTGTTGACGATAAGGATAAGCGCAAACCCCGATACCCTTGTCTTATCTGTGGGGATGATCACTACACGAAGGATTTTCCACGACGAGCTGAGGTTACTAAGTTCCTTCAAGGGACCAAAAAACCTCCCACTCCAGTCATCTTGTCACAACCCTTCCCTTCTCAACAACAGGCCCAATTGGTCATTCATGACCAACCATCCCCCTCCACTACATCTTATGTCTTAATGTGTACAGGTGATTCAAATCAAAGTGACATCACACTTACCACTTGAGCCAAAGATTATTCTTCCTCCAAAGAGAAGGTTGATGCTACACCTCCTTCGTTGGTCCAACCATCTCCCACAACTCCACCTACCAATGGTCCCCTTCATCTCGAACGACCAAGCGTCGACACAGTCCTTCACCCTCCTCCCGCCCGTACTGCCCAGAACTACAGTATTGTTGAAGATCTGGCCCAAGCACCATCCACAATGTCAGCCCTTGAAGTCCTTAAAAGTTTTCCTATACAACGGAAGGCACTTTTGAAAGCTATCGATGGAATCAACCCTACGAATACAAATTTAATCATTTTTGACTTGGAAGATCACATTCCAAGGTTACCCCCTCAACTCGCATTCCAAATACAAGTGATTGTTTTCGACAAAAACATTTGAAGAACTGTTATCGACAAGGGTGCCTTGACGTGTGTCATGTCTATTACCTGCTGGAAAGCCATCGGCTCTCCCTCTTTGACTAAATCCCATAACACACTTAAAGCCTTCAATGGCTCTAGTTTTAAGCCTTATGGTGTCCTTCCTTCGTTGTCAATCACGTTAGAAGGAAAAATAGTCCAAGTTGAAGTGGAAGTCTTTGATGCTCCTCTCGATTACAACCTCCTTCTTGACCGTAGCTAGATTGATTCCATGCGCGCAATTGCGTCGACTCTTTTTCATGTTGTACATTTCCCACATCAAGGAAAGGTAATTATCGTTGACCAATTAGCCTTCTTTAAATCAGATACGCATACTGGCAACGTACCATTTATTGCCAACCCCCCCCGGATACGAGAACGTAGGTGTGGGTCTTCTCAAAGACTCCTCGTTAATGGGTACCTTCCCCATCCCACTACCCGATGTTCCACATCCGTCTGTCGCTTCAATCAACATGATCTCCACCTCTATTCAAGGAACCCCTATGTCTCACGACCCATGGATGGTACCCAACCCCAATGATCATCTTCTTTATGGCGACGAAATGCCTTTGAGTCTGATCGAATCCGCCTATCAGGCCATTCAATCGGCAACCCCTTCTACCCCCTCTCTTGGTGATTTATCTCCAGATCATTTCCACGTCATTTTCCCATGGACGAGATGATTATGTTTTTTATGGAAGACACCCCCTGGGACAATGGACATCATCGTTCCATCCTCTTCCTGGAACAACACACCATCGAGAGCTACCAACGGATCTCGAACCCGTCGACCGTTGTCGTCATTTCCACCGTTCCCGAGTCCACACACGATGTGTTTTCCAAAGGGAACTTAAGAAATATATTACCCACCATTCCCCTCGACATATCCATAAAACCTGGAATTGTTGAAAATGTGCATATCAGAACTTTGTGTTCCCGTGACGAAATCGTCACCTGCAAGTCACTTTTCAAAGAATTTTGTGACGTCTTCGTCTGGAGCTATGAAGAAATGTCAGGTATTGACCCCAACATTGTGATACATGAGATTAATACATACCCAGATGCTAAACCCATCCGGCAATGCCTTCATCCAGTTCACCCACATAAAGCGGTCGCTATCAAGCTTGAAGTCGAGAAACTTCTCAAACCCGACCCAACTTTATTTACCCGGTGGCTCTCACTGACTGGGTTTCCAATCTTGTCTCAATCGAAAAGAAACAAGGCACAATCCACGTGTGCGTTGATTATAGGGATATCAACAAAGCATGTCCTAAAGACAACTTTCCTACCCCCTTCGTCGATCAGATTGTCAACGACTGTGTCGGAAGTGAAATATTCTCTCTGATGGATGGTTTCTCTAGATATAATCAAATCAATATTGTTCCCGAGGACCAACACAAAACCGCTTTTATTTGTCCTTGGGGCACTTTTGCCTATTGGAAACTTCCTTTCGGTCTAAAAAACGTCGGTGCAACTTTTCAGCGCGCTATGTCTTATGCCTTCCATGATATCAAGTACATCGTGCAGCCTTATCTCGATGACTTACCAGCTCATTCCATGCGCCGCGTTGATCATCCAGTACACCTCCGAGCCATTTTCCTCCGATGTCGGTTTTACCATATACGTTTGAATCCTCACAAATGCATTTTCTGCGTATAATCCGGCCAACTTCTAGGCTTTATTGTTTCATGTCAAGGGATCAAGGTAGATCCTTTAAAGGTCGAGGTGATTCTCAATCTCCCTCCTCCTTCTTCGCTTCGCCAGTTACAACTTTGCAAGGAAAGAAAACTTTCTTCTTCGTTTCATCCTGAACTATGTCGAGCTAACTCTTGGATTTACGCGACTACTAAAAAAGGGGTCTGAGTTCGTATGGGATACCACTGCAAACAAAGCCTTTGAAGCTTTGAAACTATCCCTGACACGTACTCCGTTCCTCTTCCCACCGGATTACAGCCGTGATTATTTCCTTTGCCTCGCAGCCTCGGATTACACCATCGCTATGGTTCTCATTCAGGAGGATTATTCTCATGACGAACATGTCATCTATTACTTGATTTGAAGTCTAACGCCTACCGAAACCAAGTATTTACATGTTGAAAAATTGGTCTTGGCAACCGTCCAAGCAGTTCAACATTTCCAGCACTATATCCTCTCTTGCAAGACTACGGTAATTTCTAACTGCAACCCTATGCAGCACATTCTCACCCATCAAATTCTCGGGGGAAAATACTCCAAGTGGATCGTGATACTACAGGATTTTGACTTAGAATTCGAACACATTAAGTCCAAGAAATCCTTAGTTTTTGTCGAGTTGATATGTGACTTTCCCTACTCTGAAATGGAAAATGTAGCACCCGATTCATTACCTGATGAATCCCTTTTCCTAATTAGTTTCGATGATATTTGGTACGGAGATATCATCATATATCTCCAAACCCATACTTTTCGGCCCAATTTGTCCAGTACTAACTGACGTCGAATACGCTACCAAGCCCGTCAGTAGATTATCCTCGGTGATACTCTTTATCGTCGTGGGATTGACTCAGTTTTTCGATGCTGCCTCACGTTTGACGAAGCCAAGAAAGCCTTAAATGACTGCCATTTTGGAGCCTGTGGTGGTCATATGTCCGGGTATGCTACTGCCCAGAAGATCTTACGAGCAAGGTATTTTTGGCCTTCTTTATTTAACAATTGTATAATTGTCGTCCAAAAATGCCACGCTTGCCAGACCTACAACCATAAAATACAGTCACATCCTACTCCTCTTCACCCTGTGGTCTTCATTGGTCCTTTTGTGAAATGGGGTATCGATTCCATGACATGTCACCCCCACTCGACCGAGGGGCATGGATACATTATTGTAGCCGTAGATTATTTTACGAAATGGGTCGAGGTGATGCCAACATTTGACAATACTGGAAAGACCACAACATTATTCATTTTCAATCACATCATAGCTCATTTTGGTGTTCCTCAGGCTATCGTCACTGATCACGGTAGTCACTTTAGAAAATTCATGTTGTCCAAACTCACTGAAAAGTTGGGTCTTCGGCACGAAAACTCAACACCCTATTACCCACAAGACAACAGCCAAGTCAAAGCAATTAACAAAGTCCTCATTACCATGCTCTGACAAATGATAGGGATTCACAAAACAAGTTGGCACATGATGTTGTTCTCAGCATTGTGGGCCTACCGGACATCCGTTAAGTCTACTACCGGGTTTACACCATTCTGGTTAGTCTATGGTCTTGAAGCCATCCTCCCGATTGAATGCGAGATACCCTCTCTAAAACTAGTCATCGAACTCCTCCCAAACACTTCTGCCAAAGAAGAATGTCTATTGTATCTCATGTGATTAGACGAAACTCGTCGATACACAATACAATAGAGACACAAATATCACCCAGTGTGGGCTACGTCCACCAGAGAAATTTCTAGGTCCTTGCTTTTTATTATCCATCAAAATGAAGGGATGCAACCTACAACACGCCCGTTGTAACTTCCTCTTCTTTCTCTCACTGTCTCCTCTCTCAGAATACAATATTCACACACATACACAGTTGTAATACAATTCTCTCATAAAAGAGGGTTTCCTTCTAGGGAAAAAAACCCTAACATAACTTCTACCATCATATCTGCAACCTTATAATGAACGGTCCAGATTGACTATGAAATTACAATATTTTACAAGGAAATTTTCCTCAATATTTCGCTTTGGGGGTGCTTCCCCCGAATCCCCCACCAGGGGAGGGCTACAAAAATCCCCCCCCTCCCTTAGACCCCATGGAAACAGTTGTGGGGGAAATCCCCCCCACGACCTCCCCCTATTAGGGAATGGGTTCCAAGCATGGATGAAACAAACATCTGAATCAGGAAGATAATTAGGCTCCACAACCAACATCCAATACCTCCTACTCTTATTTAATATACTAATTCTACCTTCTAAGGAAACTTCTAGAGGAATATCTTTCTATAAGCGGAAGATTCTATTAGGTCTTCTTACATTGACTTATTCTCATTTATTTATGAGGACTTATTAACTAATGTCGTCCTTTATTACATATAAAACATATCCTACTAACTAATGACCCATGAAGAGGGGTTAGGATCGGATCCTAACAGACATTTTGGTCTACATTTATATTTCAGGGCGACAGGATGGGGCAAGAAAAGAGGGTTGTAGCCTCCTTCTAATTGGTGTCAGAGAACACAAGGAGTTGGAGTTTCCTTCATGTTGGAGCCTGAGAATCAGGGGGTTGTAGCCTCCTTATAGTTGGAGCTAGAGAATTCAGGGAGTTGTAGCTTCCTTCAGGTTGGATACTGTAAACAGGGGGTCATAGCCTCCTTCCATTTGTAGCTGGAGAATTGGGAAGTTGGTACTTCCAATGAATGTATTCTTTTGATATAAAGCAAAGCATTCCATGGTTTTCTTCCATTTGGGTTTCCACATAAATTATGGTGTACTATGTTTTGTGGATGTCTACTATGCTATGTTGATTTATATTGTTCATTGATGATATGTTGTTGATGAAATTAATGATTACATATTGTGGTTAAAATTGATAATAAATTTCTCATATAGATTCACCCCACCCCCCCGGTATTCCAACAAAATCAAGCGTAAAATATCTCAAAAGATGACCAAATGGGAAATCTCCCTAGGATCGTCAACGTGGCATGTTTAGAGGATGTCCATGCATGCATAAATAAATCATATGTGCCTTAGAGGATGTGACTAGTGCCTTGGGATACATGTACTACCTCCAAAACTATGAAATTGTGTTGGGAAATGTGAAATTGAGTGAGCACATACATAATCATATCTTATAGTAGATGGCCAAAGTGTGTGAATACATATATAGGGATCCATGCTTAGGCATAAGATAAGTGTGTTATACATGGGTGTGACAACCTTTACAACAAAAGAAACATGTTTACATCGTATAAAAAGGGGTAAGAGAGACTAGTAGCTCCCCTAGATCATGTGTCCTAGTAGATCCACCCCAAGATGGTTGCATACCTACGCATATCATAAATGACCAACATGATGAAGAGTTACCAACGTCAAGAGGTAGTTGGACAAATCCATAAGATAAATGTATATTTTTAAATGGGGACTAAAAGGACAACCCATGACTGACTACAAGGAGTTTGAAGATACTACATGGGCCCTCCACCAAGACATAGAACATATAAGCATGGTCCAGCACAATACATGAGAAAAAATAAAACCATGTGTTTGGCTCATCATGATACAATGAGGCACATAATCTAGTGCTCATATGATGGGTCACATCTAGTAAAAAATGTAGGGTACATTGAAGTGAATCTTAGGTGTAATAGGGCTTCCTCATGAGGAGATGCATAATCAAACACAAGCATCACTACCCCCTCAAATAGGATCCTCCTTTTCTTACTTTTGAAATCAATTGGTCCAAACTCTATCTTAATAATTTAAATCTTGAATTTGAATTTTTTATTTTAGACCTTGACTCATGGGAAACTCTTTATTACAAAAATCCTTTTAAAGAAAGGAATTGTTGGACCCTTGAGATGTTCTCATTACAATTCAACTAAGGAATCCTTCTATCATGTATTTTTAAGTGTGATTACAGATTTTTTTTCCAAGAGAAACCTCACAAGATTCCCCCTCTTCTTCAAAATATCTCTATGGAGGGAGACTCAACTACCAAGCACAATAGACATTGGAAACCCCAAGGGACTTGGCCAGATTTGAACTTATAAACCTATGCCCTCCTCATTGGCAACATGCCTTTAGTAGATGGCTCAATCGATTGAACTAACCCTTACAACTAATGAATTCAAATTAATCTACCCCAAAACCTGTGTGGTTTGAGTTCTTATATTTTTGTAAATGGATATAAGACTCTCAAATAAAATAAAATCCCCTAAACCAAGTTTAAAGAGAATATCTCATCGACATTCGAAAAGTCGATTTGCTAGAAATGGTGTCATGGAGCTCTCTTCGTTGTATATTTCTTTAAGTTTCCCCACCCTTATTCAATAGGAAATCATCCCTCAATTTTTCTTTTCATAATTGTCTTTGGCCTCTCATACATCAACCTCATCCTTTATGATGGTTTTAATTCACATAGGTGGTCGTGCCACCTAGGAAAATGCATCTTTGTACATCATGTTTCATATCACTCTATGACCCTTATGCTACCACTTTGTCCCTTCCCTCCTTCTCCCTACTCCATGTGACCCACCTAAATATTGTATCATTTCCATCACCATCATTATCATCATACTAGAACTTCTCAAAGATGGAGCTTAGGTATAATGAAGATAAATAATTCATTGTTACATAACATAGATAAATCTGTTAGAAAAACAGGACCGCAGAGAAATAAAATAAAACAAATGCAAAAACAAAACATAGAAGATACACAATACAATAGAGACACAGATTTGCGTGGTTCACCCAGTGTGAGCTACGTCCACCAGAGAAATTTCCAGGTCCTTCCGTTATTATTATCCAGCAAATGAAGGGATACAACCTACAGCAAAACCCATTGTAACTTCCTCTTCTTTCTCTCACAGTATCCTCTCTCAAAATACAATACTCGCCATAATGCATAGCCGCAATACATTTCCCTCATAACAGAGGATTGCCTTCTAGGGAAAAAAACCCTAACATAATTTCTATCGTTAGATCTGCTACCTTATAATGAACGGTCCAGATTTACAATGAAATTACAATATACATTTACAAGGAAATTTTTCCTTCGGGGGACGCTGCCCCTGAACCCCCCAGCTGGGGGGATAGCCCCCCCAGACCTCGCAGAGGGGGTACCCCCCCTCTGCACTCCCCCGCATGGAAGAGTGTACATACTTTTGGGGTGTAAATTCTTCATGCAGTATAAACACGGCTGAAAGCAAGGACCTCTGAATCAGGAAGATAATTAGGCTCCACAACCAACAATCCCCCACTTGGAGACTAATCTCAACAACTCCACCATTGTTGTATATGCTGGAATCTGAACTTTCTTGGACCTGGAAAACTTCTCATCTTCATCTTCATTCTTGAAGACCACCTGAAACTGAGCAGGAACTCAGTTTCTCTATGGTTAATCCCTTTGTTAACATGTTTGCAGGATTCTGGCTAGTGTGTATCTTTTCCAACTTCAAATGTCCATCTTCCAAGGAGGATCGTATGAAGTGGTACCTCAACTATATATGCTTAGTCTTCGAATGGAAGGTTGAGTTCTTTGCAAGATGAATTTCACTCTCACTATCACAGTACAACCTGTTATTCTCTTACTTCTTTCCCAATTCCCCCATAAACCTTTGTAACCAAATCATCTCTTTACTAGCCTCTGTAGCAGCAACATACTCTGCCTCTATTGTTGAAAGTGCAACAACCTTTTGCAGTTTCGAAATCCAACTTACTGTTGTTCCACCTATACTAAAAACATACCCTGTGGTGCTCCTCATGTTGTCTTTGTCACCTGTCATGTCTGAATCAACATATCCCTGTATAAAAGTGTATGCACCTCCAAAACATAATGCATGAGTAGCAGTACCTCTCAAATACCTGAGAATCCACTTTACTGCCTCCCAATGTTCTTTACTTGGATTGTTCATATACCTGCTCACAACTCCCACTGCATGTGCAATATTTGGTCTTGTGCAAACCATTCAATACATCAAGCTACCAATTGTTGATGAATAAGGGACCCTAAACATGTATTATATCTCCTCCTGTGTCTTGGGACACATTTCCTTAGTTAATTTTAAATGAATGGCCAAAGGTGTACTAACTAGTTTTTCATTCTGCATTCTAAACCTCTCCAACACCTTCTCTGTGTACTCACCCTGAGACAATGTCAATTTGCGATTTTTTCTGTCTCTTGTTATTCTCATGCCAAGGATTTTCTTTGCAGCACCCAAATCCTTCATTGCAAATGAATTGGCTAATTTCTTCTTGAGCATTTTTATATCCTGCATATTAGACCCTGCAACAAGCATGTCATCTACATACACTAGCAAGATAATACAGCTTCCATTTTCTAGCCTTTTATAATAAACACAATGATCGGAATGACATCTACTATAACCCTGTTCTGTCATAAACCTGTCAAAATTCACATACCCTTGCCTTGGAGCTTGCTTTAGGCCATACAAGCTCTTCTTCAACCTGCATACAAAATTCTCCTTCCCTTTGACCTCATACCCTCGTGGCTGCCGCATATAAATCTCTTCCTCCAAATCCCCATGGAGAAAAGTTGTTTTTACATCTAACTGTTCAAGATGCAAATCTTCTACTGCCACAAGACTTAAAATAGTCCTAATTGAAGTCATTTTAACAACAGGAGAAAAT
>ML809808.1:19030-59499 GCA_009831015.1 Picea engelmannii | reverse complement strand
GACATGATGCGATTGGAGACAAATCCAGGTGGAGGCTCTAGAAGTACCTCTCTCACTAAGAGGAAGTGTTAGATTTTGTAGCTCGGACACACTTCTGCATTTATTGTGCCTAGACAGGAGTCCGAGTAAATGTCTCTCTCTAGTGACTTTATAAAGTGATTTTATAAATTCAAGTTGAGCCTTCTAATATTTAATGGGTAAAAGAGACTTTATGAAAAGTGGGTCACTTAAGTGATTTAAGTGAACTCAATTAAAGATTAAGTCATGACTGTTGATCTCAAGAGAAGGTGAAGAGTCACTCAAGGGAGACCAAGGGTTAGAGGAGTTACTCATTAATGAGTAATAAAAGGAACATTAGAGGAGAGATGGGACGAACCTTTTGAGGAGAGTGAGAGAGGAAGTTGAAGAGACACAATTTCCTAGAGAGTCGAGCTGGAGGAAAGAGTAGAAGTCAAAGGGAGAGGCATGAATCCCAAGGAGCGGAGATCCCAAGGAGGGAAAGTGGCATTCATCCCAAGAAATATCAACATTAAAAGAGGGTCGTACATCTATTGTTTGGCATGGAAATCGAGGAATCCTTTTTGTTGAAGATAGGCATGATTTCCAAGGCACTAGGAGACATAAATTCATACAGCTAGGTGCAATTGTTAAGCACAGAAATCAAGGACATATTTGTTGCCAGAAGAAGGTCGTACAATACAACCATGCAACAGAAATAGTGGCATGGAATTCGAGGTAGAAATCAGGTGCATTTTTCTAAGGGTCTTTGGCATAGATTTCGAGGAGGTTTGTTGGTTTTGTTTACTGGTTATTGTTGTACATTTTATGTTGATAATGTTGATTCTGTAAAACTTAGAATTTACCTAAGAGTTCAATAAGAAAAATCTCTCCTAGATTGGTTTTCCCCTTGTGGGTTTTTCTAGGGGCATTGCCCAAAAATTTCATGTGTTCAAAGTGGCAAATGTGTTGTTGTTCATTTAGTTTTTCACTGCTATAATTTTTAGATTTCTTAGTCTCTTGTATTTCTACTCATAGTTACAGTAAATGCATGTGGTACCCTTTCTTTATTGGTGAATAACTATAGGAGGTTGGAATCTAGCATTGACTAAGTGTTTGAAATCATAATTTCAACATAAAGGATATCATTTCCCCCATTTCGTTCTTGTGTGTTGTGTGATTGTTTATCTTCTCTATTTCTCTATGGCATTGGCTAAACGTTTTGGGTTTTCTAGCAGGAATTGGTCAGAATCTGGTGATGTAAATTTGGACAAAATCTCTATTTTTTGTTGTTTAAATTGTCTTTGTGAATGCATAAATGGATTCAGCGTACTGAAAAACCCCTGGGGCACTCGGATTATACAAACTTAGCCACTCAAATCTGCAGATCCAACCATTCATCACCGGATTTCAGCCAAAATCAAATGGAAAAAGTGGCTAGAAAACCCCCAAAAGGTAGAACGTTTAGACGACTCTTTTCTCTATTTATTAACGTATGGTTTGCATGCATGATCCCAACCAGGGGTATTAGATCCCGAGGAGAAGAGATTGCCAGTTTTGTGAGTCGTGTGAAGGTCGTGGAGGTTGTGTTTGTGAGCAGAGGAGAAATGAGATAGAGAATCTAAACAAAGAAGGAAATCCCATTGTTCATTGGTTAGTAAGTAGAGGAGGAGGTTTCTCTTGCACAGAGAAGTAGAGGTCGAGGGTACTCGAAGAGCCAAGGAGGAGGCCACGAAGATTGAGTGGAAACCCTCGTTTGCTCTATCCAATTTTCTAAGGTCGTGGAGATTGAGTGAAAACCCCATTTTCTATGTCCATGTGTTTTAGTATGGGAAGTTCAGTCTGATCCAGAGATCAATCATTGTGGATTTCTTGCAGCCCCCTAGAGAAGACATGAGTGATTTTGCAAGTGGAAGAAGGCACCACAATAGCGGGCAGCCCATTCCAGGAGGATTACCCTGCAAAGAACAAGGGGGGAAGTATGGATACATAGGCAATTCATGCCACGATTGACAATTGTTTTTCGAGGGGGGCATCCATGTTCCATTCCTACCGAGGACGTATCTGATTGGAACAATTCTTGTGAAGATGGGTTGTGGGGCCTCTTAGGGTTATCTACGAGAAGGTTGTGAGAATCAATCTAGGAACCACAAATCCAGTTGTAGAGGCCATGTAACGAGGCAACCCACCATCATCACTAATGTAGAGGACCAATGAATGACTCCCTCAGTGGTTGCTTACTCCAAGAACGACGATCGTCTTGTCGAGAAAATTGTGAAGCGGGAGATCGTGGTAAACCCTAAGAACACCTCTTTCTCCATGAAGAAGTTCATTGGGAGAAATATGTTAGAGGTATCTGAGGAGTACAAATAGGTATCCTATCTTGTTCTTTGTGACGATAATGGTAATGTCGAGCTCAATTGGAAAACTATTAGCAGCCAAAGAGATTTTTGCAAGGTTTTTTTTAGAAAGATAGTGGATGATGCCCTCAAGGTTTTGTTTTATACTTGTGTTTGATCTTGGTGGTGGGAAATTTGTTGTCTCAGTGCTTGAGGTTGGAGATGGTGTATTTGAGGTGCTTTCCACTTCAAGTGACACACATTTAAGTGATGATGTATTCTATCTAGACCTGAGGGGCGCAGTAATGTCTTGAGCGGCACTGGATGTAGTAGCAGTAATAATGGAGATGGTGATTATCTTGAGGTCAATCTCGCAGAGTGCGAGGTGGATGTATTGCATATTTGGGAGCTTCAGTGTGAGGAAGACGACAATGGTTACCCACTAAGATGGAAAGGCGAAGGTTCGAATGCAAAGTTCGAGGTGGAGTTGACATTTTTTATTTATGTAAATGGGCATACGATTGTAAGACCTGGTTAGGCATGCATAGCTCATGTTTAAAATTTCACCGGTAAATTCTAGACGTAGACCTGGGTGATAGGGGGGGAATGCGTTATTCCCAGATACCATAACTTTGAGGGAAATTTGGTCGTTTTTTGTCATGGGAAAAGGGCAGGAAGTTAGGTCAAAAGTCATGGTTTTGGGGACATAGTTTTGGTATCTCATGATTTTAGATCCCATGGATTGCATACTCCATTGAAATTAGCCTAGAGGTGAGAGGTGAAGACTCACTTGGCTAGCTTGGCCAGATTCGGTCAAAGAAGTATATCTATGTTGGTTATAGTAATGGATATAAGGGATGTAGATTGTGGGATCCCACTTCCCACATAATCATCATTAACAAAGATATGTACATGGAACAATCAAAAGTTGTTTGGGATCGCAAGGGAGATTTGTTTGCAAACTCGGGGAATCATTGTATGGCCTAAGGAAACCAGGGAATGGTACAAGATGTGTGATTCCTTCATAGTGAACGAACGTTTCTTAAGAAGTAACTATGATCATTATGTTTATGGCATATTCATTATCTTGGTGTTATGTTGATGATATGCTTGACCCAAACAAAGCATTGTTGAGGTTAGCAAGTTAAAGGCTCAATTGGTCGGGATGTTTCAGATGAAGGATCCAGGAGTAGCAAAACAAATCTTGGGTATAGAAGCATACAACGACGAGAAAATGGTAAGTTGTAGCTGTCACAAGTCTATGGAGAAGATATTGACGAGGTCCAGTATGAACATTGTGAAACTAGTAAATATCCCTTTATCTTTCCATTGTAAGCTTTCTTCAAGTTTATGTCTTTCTAGTAAGCAAGAAAGGGTTATATGTGGCGTGTACCTTATGCAAATACAGTAGGAATGATGATGTCTGCAATGGAATGTTCAATTATTTCACATGCAGTTAGTGTTGCTAGTGGACACATGAAAAAACCAGATAAATAACAAATGAGTGCTTTGGTATTTTAGAAGCACGAGTATCACCTACAATGGTTACAGTGATTTAGTTTGTGGTCATGATGATTCAAGAGATTTGGACAAGAGGAGATCTACCTCAGATTCAAGTTATTGATGGAGGTGGAGTGGTCCATACTGAAGCAAACAGTGCATACATGTTCATCTAACCAGTTTTGTTAGAGAAGTTGCGATGTTTTTTGGCTTCTCTTGGCTTGCAAGAAAGGTGGTGATTGACTCATTGGGCAAGCTGTATCAGGAATTGTTGTCAATGTGGAGATTGTTGGGTGGTGACAACACACACCTTGTTGTTACAACTCGTTGGAGGATTCTCAAGTTGTTTGGCTTTCTGTATACCTAAAAACACTTGAGATTTTCTTTGTTTAAATTTGGAAGCCCGTGAGGAGCTTCTTGAGACTTGTGTATTCATTTCTCCATTTGGTTGAGGAATAAAGTATACCATTGCCCCCATTTCATTCTTATGTGTTGTGTGATTGCTTATCTTCACTATTTCTCTATTTATTAACATCTGGTTTGCAGGCATGATCCTAACAATATGGGCATGCATAACATGGGCATCATAGATGGAGGGAAATTTGTTCTCTTGCTATCCAGTCTTGCGATTCACAGGTCTCCACAGAAGAACTTGCTACGCTTCAGAAAAGGGCATGTTGGTGCAAATGCCACAGAAAGACTGCATTTTAGCAAATGACATTTGCAAAGATCCGAGTGTTGTGGATGAGATTGGTGTTAAGAAATTGGCAATGGGCTCTCATCTTCTTCATGTTTGAGATGTGAAGCATTCCCTTAATCTTCAAATTAAATGAATGGAGATGGGTTGGGATGAGATTGGATGAATTAGCGCCAAAATATTCCTTCATGTTGTAGGGACGTGCATTGCATTAATTTCAAATTGGATTAATGGATATTGATAACTAATTATCAATCGTCAACAACTTAGAAAAAAAAATCGAAGTCATAGTTGCGCTCTGAATAAAAGTTAAAGTTATGGAAAGCCAATGAGGATGTCAAAATTGTTGTGCATGAGTCATTTTATTAATACCATGGAACTTCATTTGAGGACAAATGTTTGTTGGGGTAAAAATAGATGCAATTATGATGGATAAGTGTATGATTTTGTAATAAAGCCAAAAAAAAATTGAGATTATTGTCGGGTTGTGAATAAAAGTTTTGAGGAGGTAATGAGAATGTTAAAATTGTTATGCATGAGTCATTTTGTTTAGTACCATGGAACTTTATATTTACACAAATATTATTTTGGGTAAAAATAGATGTACTTATGATGGATATGTGTATGATTTTGTAGTAAAAAGTTCTTTTACTTACTCAATTATATATTTGATAAAAAAAATTAGAGATTTTAGTTATAAATATAATTTTATTATAATTAGAAAGTTTGTGGATAGTAAAATAATATTGTTAAATATTTTTTTTAATTTTAAATAAATAGTTTTTAAAAAACGAAATTAATGAAAAATTCAATATAGAACTCCAAAATAAATAAATAAAATAACCCTATAATCATTACTCTAAATTATTTTTATTAAACAAAGTGATTTTTTTATGCAAATCCTATGTTCGATAGTGCTTTGTTATGCATTAGCAATCATCCAGATCTATTGGACTACCATGGATGAAACCCTATCCATCCACACATCGTGCTAGTGTCATTAAATACCGCTTCATCGAAGGTTCCTCATTCCACCATGGTCCTCATGGAATTCCCTCTTAGATGTTCTGAGCACTTCAAGCACATACCGCTAGTTCTTACAAGGCCATTTCTTTAGCCCATTGCCTTGACATGGTGCACTAGAGGTAGTGTTGGAATTTTCTTTTCACCCTACCCACCAAGTTTTTGTTTTTTACATTTTGGATATTTATGTTCCCCGTCACAAAATATTTTTTCTAAAGTTGTGCCCTTCAACAAAGAAGTACCATGTTTTGTAATCAAAACCTAAAAAATACCATTTATAAAAATATCAAACTCATTCCAAGGTTTAATTGTTTTTTTTTAAGATGAATGCATTCAATGGGAGCTTAATTCGTAATGCTATCGAGGATGCAAAAGCATTGATCTTAGTTTGAAGTGTTACATCCATGGTACCAATTGTTATATCCATGATAACATACTTCAACACCCAAATGACAATGCCAACCAATATGATGCTCGGCCATGAATGTAAATATCATCACATATGATAACAAAAAGTTGTATCGATGATTCTATCAGCACATACTATAACAAAAATTGTATGATTGCTTGTGCTAATTATTAGAAACACAATATAAACATAACTAAAGTCAATGAATAATAAACGAGATATAAGAAATCTATAATGGACACTTTTTTCTTAAGTAAATTCATTGATATTGGAATGCATATGAAAAATCCTAGTCTCAGTGTACTTAAAGATGTGTCAGTGGTGCTTCTAGTGTTTATTACGAGTCAATTGTTGATAATTATTGTTCATGCAAACTGAACATAACTTGCATGCAACTAGTATTCAAACCTTCGCTCTCTCATTGTCTAAAGTCATTTAGCTATTGCATATTACTAATGAGAACCTTTGGTATTGAACATAATGTGTATGAAACTCACATTCATACCTCCACTCTTTCATTATCCAAGTAATTCGATTGATTTACCATACTAATGAGCACCTTTGACATTGAACATGACGTGTACACAACTCACTTTCAAACCTCCACTCTCTCACTATCCAGGCCATTGAGTTGTTGCAATGTGATAATGAGCACCTTTGTCATTGAAAATTGTAGATGCTTCATGTCATTAATTATAATGAGTATTGAATTCCAATTCATACAGAAGAATGGAAAAATTGCTTATTTAATTTTTTCATTTTTTTGAAAGGAAGAATCAATGCAATCTATGCAAAAATCACTAATTTAAATTATTGTTTTCTTATTTTTTAAGAGAAGAATAACTAGCAACTACATAGTATGATAATGGTACATAGCATAATGTTATATAATAGTATAATATGAGTACATAGTATTGTGTTATGGGTGGGTGCATAGAGGTGGTTCCCTTTTCATTGCAACAAGAACATATGCTCATTGTTTTTTAGGAATGTGCACACGCTTCAGGAATATACAACATTTTTGTTTAAATAGACTCAATCCCCACCAAAGCTCCATGCAAGCTACTCCATAATGGATTATAAGAGTCCACATCTATTTTTTCAAATAAAAAACAATGCACACATGTTAAAAATGTGTACACATTTCTTAGCACATACACATTAGGAATGCATGTAAAATCTTATCTATAAAAAAATATTAAAAAATCCAACTTGTTTTTATTCATTTTTTCATCAAACCATGATTATTTTTCCTCCGCCAATGCAAGCGTGATTCACCATCTAGGCCCAAAATCAAAGAGGAAAAGCAAGGCCCAAACATTGACATCATTGGCACTTGACATTTTGTGGAGAGAAGCTCTCATTTCCAAGTATATTTGATTTTAAATTTCATTTTTATGATTTTTATAATTTTTAAATTTTAGAAATTTACATTTTTTAGGAAAATTTAGTTATTCTTTAATTGCAATTGTTATTCCATCACCATGGAAAAAAACCTTGATCAAAACCCAAACCCTAACTCCTTTCAAGATTCATACAATAGAATTAATCAATGTGTAAATGAACTTAAAAACCTAATTGAGGATCTTAGCAACATAAGAGATCCATCATGTGTTTCATTGGCCACTTCACTTGACACCATCGTTTCTTCCATTGGTCGTGCTCATGGCCACTTATCTAATATATCTTAATATAAGGGTCAGGATTAGACAGTACTACTCAACTAGCATTTAGTAAGGAAGAGGTCAAAAAATTGAATATAAGAAAAGAGGGCATTGTTCAATTGTTCATTTACCCTAGAACCAACCAACTATTAGATTCCTATCGAGAGCCATTATATGATGATGTTAGACAATCAGGTTTAGGCCCTTCAAGTCAGGCTGGCCATTCTAGTTCTAATGCAGTTGTTCCACATCAATGCTTTCATTGTGGCATACTTTTCATGGTCAAATAGAGGATCCTACTCAAAATAGTCTCTTAGAAAAAGTTAGTATGACATATTTTTCATATTTTTGATGATTATATATTTAATTTTTCATTTGAAAAAAGATATGGTAAACATAACTTTAAAGTATTTGTAACTGTCTTTATTTTTCTACCATGTACAATTTATGCATGATGATACACCTCCATTCACACAAAAAGGCACCTCTTCTCCTAGACTTGATGCAGTGGTTGCTATAGCATGTTCCATCGAGCCCCTCAAACCTAGGTATTTATGATGTTACATTGTTGCAAATCAGTTATATTCTTCAGATTCCAATCATTCTTTATCTTTCTTTGTCCCTAAAAATATTGATCTCAACATATGGTTTTGTAAATAGATGTATATTTTTTAAGAAAATATATCAATAATGATTCACTTATTGAGCCAATGTATTCATCATATGATCATAATTGATTAATTTAGAACAAATCCTTACAATATTTTAGAGGGGTATGCAAAGGGTTTTTGTTGTTGTGGAACTACAAAATTGGGTTCACTATCATTTAGTTTAAGATCAATCATTCCACACACACGCGCGCGCGCGCACACACACACACACACACACACACACACACACACACACACACACACACACACACACACACACACACAAATAGACTTCTAAACTTAGGAAAATTATGATTTACCCAAAAGTCACAAAACAATATAGACTAAATAGTTTTGGTTTACCCACACGATTGTGAAATACATATAAGTTATCTAAAACAAAATAAACTTAGAATATAAAATGTTCACCAGAAAAATATTATTGTTCTGTGTACAAAGTATTCAAGGATGCTTGCCCATTTGTTGGGTTTGGACCTTTGTACCATTTTATATGCATTAATGAAATCACATCAAAGGATGAAAAAATATCTAAGAAAATATTTATTGTTTGAAACCCTCCTACCAAAGGATTCCATAGTAAACTTAGACTTGTGTTGCACCTTGAAGGATTGTAGGGACTTATGTACCCTGAAGGTATACAAATAGGCCCAAGATTTATGTGCCAAATAAGTGATTAGTGCCATGGATGAAAAGGACAAGGCTTAGAAGGAACTCTTGAGGAATTTCAATGCTTTTGACTTGCTACCATGGGTAAAACACATTGGCAAGGTCTTACACTAATACCTTATAACTATGCCTACTATGGTCAAACTCAAAGGTCCTTTACAGCCTAAATCATATGGAAGGTCTATGATACTATTAAGTTCTTCCTGGCGAGATCACTCATTCAGAATTGGGTTATCCTTTAGTAAACTTTGTATCTAGTGGACTCTTATTTTGAAACAGGATGGTAAGACCCTGGCCACGGTTCCCTAGTTCTTGGCCCTTAGGTTTTACAAGGAAAGTATTATCTTGATCAATGAAATATATGACAAACAATTAAGGGGATAACTTCCATCCCTAGACTCAAAGGAAAAAATTAGTTATCCAACTCTGATAAGTTGGTTGATGGTCATTGATGGATATGAGCAAACCTAGTCATTAATGGTTGACTCACTCATTTAGTTGTTTAGAATCATCCTTGTCATTAGTGTGGCATGTTAAAATGATTAAGAACATATTATGATTTTTTTTTCCCGATAATCATGTACAAGGTGGGTTGATTCATTTTTTCTCACCTTATCCTTACTACAATTTCTAAAATAGGCTCTCTCTTAGGAGATAAACTCCATTGAGTTGTAGAGTCTTAGGTTTCTTGGAGACTTGTTAATTTGAATATTTTTTTAATATGGGAGAGAAGTAATATTAATATTTTATTTAGCAAGTTATGGATTCTTAAGTCTAAGAAGAAATCTTAGTTATTAAGGTTGTGCAGTATTTGTAAGCTAATGTTAAAGCTCAATAAATCATTTGTTGGGTATGTGTTATAATATTTGCATGAGTAGTAGTGTCTACGTTGCGTCAAGCGCGCAGGGGGTTTTTAGGGGGGTAAAATCCCCTCATGCAAGGGTTCGGGGACAACGCCCCTGAGAAAAAAAAAAATCCTTGGGAAATGTGTCTCATTTTTGCCTCGTTTTTCATGTTGCCTCGATTTCCATGTCCATTGTTGAGTGGTTTTTCAGCACATGGATTTTTCCGATGGTTTTCTATTTCCGGTTAAGGAATTAGGGTTTTTGACTAATCCAGTTCATTGGGTTAGGGTTTTGGATGTCGTTGGCTCCTATATGTATATTGTATTGTAAACAATGTACCACCATGAATGAATATAGAATATGCTAGTTTTCCCAATTTGGGTTTCGAGAAGAAAAATATATGTGTAATGTTTGTATTTGCCATTGTTTCTTTTCTCTTTTATTGAAAATGTGTTTGCAATAAATATTATACAAGGTTAAAATCTACATCATTTTTATGGTCATTAACCATGAGAGGTTTTATATAGATACGATACTTACTCACCTAGTTTTTCATAATGATCCTTGTTGTCAATGTGGCATGTTAAAATTCTTAAGAACATTTCATGTCCTCTTGTCAACCCTACCTAAGGATGGGTTGATTCATCATGATCTCAACTTATCCCTACTATAATTTCTTAAAGAGTTTCTCTTCTAGAAAATAAAATCCCCTAGGTTGTAGAGTTTTAGGCTTCTAGGAACCTTGTTCATTTGAATCCCTTTTTGTGTGGAAGAGAATTAATAATATTTTATTTAGTAAGCAGTCTCATCAATATTTCTCATGGTTTAAAAACTCTCTAATCTATGCAATATTTTCCTTGCAAATTAATATGCATGCACATAATTTTTAGATGGAAATGAACCACTTATAGCAATTCCTTGACTTTTGGGGAGGTGTCCCTTGCAATATGAACCTAAATCTATAAAGGTTTTCATATCTCAATCATCTAATTCTAAGAATTCTCAAAGAGTGGAGGGTAGGCCACATTGCAATACTAGTTCCTATGCAGTGAAAGAGAAGTGTGAGTTGATATGCAAATAGCCAATCCTCCCTCAATACAAAAAAATATTAAATCATTAACATTGGATCTTGATATCTTAGAAACTTCTGAACTACATGAACACAATCAACTTAGTGGGATTTATATATTTGTTGCTTTGCAAATTTCCAAGTTGTTTATGATAAATCAATTAGAATTTTGTTGTGTTTCTACAAGTTGTGACTTCATAGACTGGTCAACCATCTGTACCTAGGGTTGAAAAATCCCTCCATTCCCAAGTATCATGTCTCAAGTTAAATATTGTTTTAATGTGAATATTTTATCTTATTTTGGTTGATTTTCAAGTTGATGTACTAATAAAAATATTATAAATGTGTGTGTGGGCACCATCATTCTTCGTCCATTCACCACTACCACCTTTCCTCATCCATCCTATGGTTACACCATACATCCCACATTACGAGGTGAGTTYGTTCATTAGCCACCCTACACTAGCACTTARGAATCCATTCCCCCACCCCACCCCACCCTCGTAGTGTAATTTTCCTGATATTATATCCCATGGGGATTTATTGTTTCCCACCCCCCACCACTCATCCACCCTACACCATTTAGGTAGGTGTATTGATTGATGGGGATTTTTTAGGTGTATTGATTGATAAAATTGTAGAAAAAAACTTATGAGAATCTTGTTTCTTTTTCCAATCTCAAGAAAGATAAACAAATCCCACTCAAAAGAAAACTTGAGTTTCCTCTAGCTCTAAGAGGAAGAAGATATTCCTTGGGGATGCATCGGGTAATGGAAAGGGTGATGCATGTAAATGAGTGACATGTTATCTATCTCAACCATGATGTTCCATTTTTGGCATGAGGTACCATTTTATATCCAAGGAACGAGCTTCCATTCTTCCATGTTTGGGCATGAGGTGTCATTATGTATCTCAGGCACAACATGCCATCTTGTAAAAAATGTATAGAATGACCAATTTTGAATACATATTCGTGGATGTTGACATGTGTATACTGATTTCTTTCTTGTTCAAATTTTTATCAATATTGTACTATTATTCCACATTTTTTGTTTATTTGATGTTTATGATTGAATCAAATATGTAGCTCTAGACTTTTGTATTAACCTAATTAAGATCATGCATTTATATTGTTTATTCACCATTTGTGAGGGATTTCCTTTAGAATTATGTATATTTTTAATTAAATTAACTAAATTATGTATGTATATCAACTCCTAAATTTCATTAATAGAGAAAATTTACATCAAGAATTATGAACACATGAAAAGTGTATCATGTCTGAGCCTAACAACAATGGTGAACATAATCATAGTGATCCTTTTATTGTACTCATGGTTATAAAATTGAACACATGGGTGCCATCTATGGGGAAAAGACACACATAAACCTAAAATCCTTTTCAGGGTACACAGATGGATTTCCATGTTCTTCATTGATACCATTTTCATTTGTATTCATATTCATATTTATTTTCATTGGGACTAATTTTTCACCATTATAGGATGAAGAAACCCAATTTCCCAATGTCACCCAAAACAATGTTGTAACAAGGAATGATCATATCCTCCCCCTTAACCATGACAATGATTTTTGGGTGTGTTGGTGTTTGAAATTGTGACCTAACATTGCTTTGAGGTTAGGTGAAGGAGGTCATGGTATTCTCACCTTAGTCAACTATTATGATTTTTATCATTTGACTATTGTTTTACTCATGCATGTCGTCTCATGGGATTCAAATCCCATATGATAATAGTTTGTTCAACATGACTATGAACTTTCCCTTTGATTCCATCTTTGTCTCCATATGTGATTTTTTACATCAGCATTGGAGTAAGAGTGTAATGGTAGACAAGGAGCCAACACTACCTCTAATAGTTTTGAATCCTACATGTTATAACTTTCATTTTTCCCTAAAATCATGCATAGATCTACTCTAAAGTTATTTTTGTTGCATAATGAATGGATGTGTTTCTATGCCATTAGAAAGAGAAATAAATTGTTGTATCTTTATTTTCTTCCAATCATAACTTGAAATAAATATTTGATCATTTAAATTCAATTTCATGAGTAGAAGCACCTACTTGACTTGTGTTTTTCAAAACTATGACTTTTTTAAAAGGAAGATAAACCTTGAGGAGACTAATCATTGACTTTTTCCTCCTTTGAACACTTCCTTTTTTTTGAGGTGATTTTAGGAGCAACTAGTTCAAGTGTCTAAAGGACACATTGTGTTCCCATACTATTCATTTTCCATACTCCACCCATACATTGTGTTTAGGTCAGGTGTCTAAAGGATACATAGCAATTTGGTCTTGATACATAAAAACACCACCAAGAAGTAGAATTGAGTGAAATAATCTCCTCCTAGTGTGTCTATACAAGGAATACATGAGCACACTATCCACATGCTCCTAGGAGTTTTCAAAAATTAACCCTTTAATGCAAAAGTTGCATTGAATGTCATTGAGAAAAACATTAGATTTAGAATTCATAGAATAAAACAATATCTGGGGTATGGAAACATGAGAGAGGGGTTCCCCTATCTATAATATTATCTTATGAGTCCAACATAATTGATATTTCATTGATCCAAGTCTTATTGTTTCATGGTGAGTTGAAACTCACTTCCTCAAGCCATTTAGGGACTCTTCCCTAATTTCTGTCGTGGGCATAAAGACCAAATTGAGGAGTAGAATTGAGTGTTGTAATCTCCTATAATTATGTTTGGAAAATTCCAACATGATCATGCTATCCAAATTCTCATGGGGTAGAGTTTTCAAAAATTGAACCTTTCCTGCAAAAATTGCATTGCATGTTACTAAGAAAAACCCTAGTTTCAAATTTTGTTGAATAAAACAAGATCCAAGGTATGGATTCACATGAGAGGAGCTCATTGCATTGCATTATTATTGAGCATGTAAAATATTTAATAATAACATGATGTTCAAGAATAATAGGGTTATCATGGCTCTTGTTTTACAAGATATGGAGAACTAGGTTATCATGGCTCTTGTTGTAGAATTTTGGTCAAATGAGCCTAGCATCAAAAGTTTGCAATGTTCTTGAATGTCTATTGAAGTGGAGTCTTCAGACCTAATGTGAAAATTGGGTTTGATAAGACCTCCATAAGATCATAACATAAGGTGTAGGGATGTAAACATAAGAGCAATTTCCAAAACCTCCATAAGACTCCAAGACTTCAAGATAACCTAATTTGTTGGAACTAATTTCAAGACCCTGGGTCCATATGGTTGTCTCACATGAAGTGCTTATCATTATTTTACTTATATGATTATACATGTATAAAAAATAGTATGTGTGCAACCATTCTTCATCCACACATTCATGGAAAATATACAACATAGGCATAAACCATGAATTCATTCACTCAAGAACATTATTAAATAATACATAACATAAATATAGAAGATAACCCATCAACATCCTTCATATTAATTAATAAAAAAATCATATAGAATGTCATGCACCATCATTATATAAAAAACATCACTAAAATATGGTGTAACTAACAAAATTACACCATGTTTTATCTTGTCATATAGTGTCTTGACTTTGTCATGATAGGGACACTTGTGACATAATATGGGATTCCTACATTAGAATATTCCAGAAGTACATTGTTTGAAATGGAACAAATTTATAAGTCATGGCTAGAAAAATTAGGTGAATTAAGTTTGATTAAAATCAAGACAAAATTAGTGGAGTTAGGCAATGTGAAACAAGTAATAAAATCAATCTTGAAATGGGGCATTTCGTATTTTCAAGACTTGGATTGTTGGTGTTGAAAAACACTATTGTTCTTTTTGGTGGGCCCTCATGTGCCTATGATTATTCATATAACCTAATCACACAAAAGGGAATTAGTGTTGAATCATGCACTAAAACAAATTTAGCTATATGTAAATGCATTGAAAAAACAACATAACAATCCACATACCTCAATATAGAACACAATGTTGAATAACCATTTTACCTCTCTTGTATAATTACCTGATGTCATTCAATTATACCATTTGGATCATATCTATTACTAATTATCTCCCATTTTTTTATGCTTTGAATGAGGTAGGAAGTGTCATACCTTTGACAATCTTTTTCTACTCATTTTTTGTAGTTGGATGTTTGTACCAATGATTAAGTTTGTAAAGAAATATACCAATGCACCTAGTCTGTAATCCATGAATACATAACCATCAATATCTATTTATTTTTAATCTAGTGTAAAGTATTCACCCTTAACAACCATCGATCCATTCATATATTCAATGCATCCATCATTAGTCACCATTGTATTGAGGGTTTTCTTCCCCTTGATGCATCATGCCAACCAATCATCAATGTCCCTTTCATTGTCTTTTGGGGTAACCACTTTGTATATGTGTCATGTAAAAATGCATTGTAATTTCAAATGAAAGTGTACAAATTTTGATAAGATAGATAAATCACAAACTATCACAAATTGTTACAAAAAAAAAATTAAAGTCTTTCCAAATGTGATGTACCTAGTTGTACAATATCAGAGATGTGATCATAATCTAGTGAAATAGATGATTGAACCTCCTATAATTGGGTTATTTAAACAATTACATGCATTACTGTTTCAAGTGATATGTGATTCCATGCATCAAACCAGTCTTTTGATTTGCAATTATCCCATTCACCACTACTACATGGTCCGCAAATGAACATGATTTTTTGTTTCCATATTTTGACTACAAGGTTATCTGAGCTTCAAATTGAATGAAACTCATGAGTTCCATGTGTTATGTTGCAATAATATGCATGTGATTGATCTACATTGATCACCTCCCAAACATTTCTTTGCACATCCTCTCGTCTTCTTGTTGCCTCTACCATTACTGTGGAGCACCACTTTGACTATATAATTTGCATCTCAAATAGGGGAATTTGTTGTAAACTTCAGCTACTCCTTTCATAGTGTATTTTTGACACATGCACCAGCTCCATTGTGCTCACCTTTCCCATGTCACATCTCATAATAGTTCCAAATATATGAATCATTTTTTGTGCAACAAATTCAACCATTGAAATACACTAACATTTTTAATTGGCCTGCACAACCATCTCACCAAATCCAATGACAATCCATATATATATATATATATATATATATATATATCCTTCAAGTGATAGTAGAACATCTAAAATAAGTTTTGTACAAAATGTAGGTCATGGCACCTATCATCACTTACTATCCTTTTGTCGTTCCTTCCATCTAGCCTATGCATATATGTGATATGTACCATTATGTTGACCTAACCTGAATTAGGGTGTAGTTATCAACAAAAACCAAAAATGGTATTATATTACTGTGTGGAAAGGTGTCCCTACACATTCTAAAATACTCATCCTACCATTGCACCACATGGGCATGTTGAACATAATGTGGGTTTTTTCCAAAAATTACTTGATGAAATCCCACACTCCTACTTGGTGAAACAAAATTAGAGAATAATTAGAATGTTACCTTTTCAAATTATATATAAAAAATTTAAGTGCAATTTGAATGAATGCATTCTTTTTAACTACATAACACTGACTTGGGACATCACGAATGTCATCCTTTTACTTGCATTCCCATTGTCAACTTCATAAGTAATACATTTGAATCTCTGCATGTCAACCACCATCCTGCAAAATTTGTGTTCTTCACTTTCATGAATGTATTGGCTCAATAATGAAAATTCATTGCACATGGGGCATGTCCCATATAAACAATATTTTTCATAAATTTGTTGTGTGTTGGGCCTTGGACACTTGATGCTATGAATAATTTCTCTTAATGAAATTGGTGGTAGTATGCCTGAGCATTCCTACACATGATTACTATGAAAAACATGATGGATGTGTATATATGTGTCATAATAATAACCAAACTCTATGTGGTACCTGCAACATCATATGTTGCAGTCTATGCATATTCTAACATAACAAGATTTGCATTTCTTGAAATATTTTTGGCCCAAGTTCAACTCCTTGTGCTCATTCTTGAATATCTCATAGAATTATGTCTATGGCATGTCAAAAAAAAAATTAATGTGGGGTTCACAGTAACTAGAACCTCTTCTAAATTTTATCACATCCTTTTGATTGGATGAAGGCCTAGTATGTTCATGCCAAAAATCCTAGACTAGTCCCTTAACCACTTCAATTAACTTCATGTTGGGACAAGGTATCCTATCAACAAAGGCCCAATAATTTATTTGACCTAGGTTGTCAAGTCTTTCTCTTCTAATACAATAAGTTTGAATAATTTTGGAACTCACTTTAAAAATGTTAGATGTGTGTGAGAGAAAGCGATGTTTCATTGTGGTTTGTTTACAATCAATTCTAATAGTACACAATTGGATGCAATATGATATTTTGAACGAGTATTCTTTCCAATTGTATTAAATGTAGCTTGAATATTTATAACCACATGATTAGTGGTATCTGACCTTCTAACTATCCTTATGCTAAGAATTTTCCTAATAACAACTAAACTATGTGATTCTAACAAGACCAAAAATAACTAACATTTAGATGCATAATTTTTCAACTCAAGATAGTCTTTAATAATTTTGTTGCTATGCCAATCAATAGTTCATTTAGGTAACTTACCTTCAAGGATCAATAGAGGACTTTCATCCACATGAGCATGTATAGTATTTCTTCATCATGCACTAGTTAAATTAGGTAAGGAAGGTGGACCCTCATTTTGGAACCCATCACCATGACATTGTGGAAATTCACCAAGCGATCGATGCATTTCATTCACCTAATGGTCAATATTGGGAGTGCATTGGAAATGTTGGTGGTTGGTATGATTAAAATATATTCTTTTGTCATGATATTGTACCACAAGAACCTTTTCACTAAAAGGTTGATCAAAATTCATGGCTATAATTTCTCCCTTTGTATACTCAACATATTGCAAAATTTGCATGCCTTCTTTAAATAAAACATCATTTGTTGATGGAAAATTGGTTGGAAGTTGACTTGATGTTGCAATTATAATTCCCTCCATTGGATTCCTACACTTCACATTTGGAAATGAAGTAGAGATCACCTTGGAATCCATTGAGCAATGAATTGAGGTTACCACTAATGGATTCCTATGTTTTTCCATACCCAACTTTTCCCTTTCTCTTAGTTTATTGAATTTTTTAGGGAGTGGCTCTTTCCTATCAAATTTTCTTACTCTATTGTGTATGTTTCCCATCTTCAACATGATCAAATAAAACAATAACTTGACAAAATTTGTCTTCCCAATCACACAAAACACTAAAAAAGTATTGCAATTGTTGTGTTTCCCAACAATGTATGTGTTCTTGTAGACAAGATAAGATTTTAGGAGAAAATAAGGTTGGTCCTTGTGTTTTCTTATCTTATACATGTAGGAAAACACACATATTATTATCATGCACACATTACTAACATGTGTGTGCTAATAATTTATACATGTTCTTGTTACAATAGTTCATAATTCAACCATTATAACATTAGTTAGTTATGGGTTTCAATAGCGAGAGTTCCAGATAAAACCTAAACATGGTAAAGGGAGTAAACACGAGCTTGGATTCATAAACATAGTCAAGGGGGTAAACAAGGGCCTAGAGTGAAAATGGATCTAGATCCATAAATATGGTTAAGGGGGGTAAATAATGTTCTTGATCCCTAATTTAAACTTCTCAATATCAAGTGCCATGAACAAAACCTAGATATAGTAACATGAGCCCTCACTAGGGGGTATTTGTCTAAGGATTTTAATATGGGTTCCATTAAGACATTTCACACACGGTGGATGGATCTTGAGGCCTTGATTTTCATGGTAGGGAAACAATGTCCTTGGGCCCTTATCATTAGTTGGGGGAGGGAAATAAAATCCTCAACAGTTGGGCCTTAGGCCCTAGATGCCACTTATCAAGATCAATCACCATGAGAAACAATTACAAAACCACAACAAAAACCCTCTTTATGGGGTATTTACCATCACTTTTGGGAATGGGTTCCACCATGAGATTTTTCACAATGAGGTTGGGTTTTAGAGTCTTGAACATGGTTGATGAAGTAAAACTAGTTCCTTGATATATTACTAAATATTTGTGGGTTGAAAAGACTTGAATGACTCCTCATACCAACACATGACTCCTTTATATGGGTTCTTCATAGGCATTTGAGTGGGATACAGGTGTTGTGGGTAGGTTTTTTTAACCTTTTGGATCTCAAGTTCCATGAAAAAAACCTAGACACAATGACACAAGCCCTCACTAAGGGATATTTTCCCTAGGAATT
The DNA here is from genome assembly GCA_009831015.1 of Picea engelmannii. Lineage (NCBI taxonomy): Eukaryota > Viridiplantae > Streptophyta > Pinopsida > Pinales > Pinaceae > Picea > Picea engelmannii. The sequence goes on along the minus strand of ML809808.1, from coordinate 40,300 downwards.
GAATACAAGTGCCATTAAGATGTTGCAAACACCTTGGATGGGTATTGAGGCCTTGACCATAGTCATAGTAGGAAAGTAACATGGTTAGGGGAGGGAAACAAAATCCTCAATCTATAAACATAACTTCTCTAGCTCAAGCACAATGAACATGTCCTTAGCCCCCAAACAGGAGCATGGATGGTTTGCAAGACCTTGACCATCATCGAAGACTAAAAAATAGTGTCTTAGGATCTTATTGAATCTTCTTGAGATGAAGAGCCTCGAACAAGTGTTGAGGCATAAATATAGTCATGGGGGACACAACGGCCTTAATCCTTATTGAACACTCTCAATCTCGATCATCATAAACAACAGCTATGGAGTCGTTAACATTCGAATTGAATATGGGCATTGGTATCAATATTTGGGAATCATGGATGGGTGTTGAGTCTGTGATCATAGTCAAGGGAGGGAAACAAGAGACTTTGGTCCTAAATATTTCTTCTCATTCTCAAGTTCCATGGTCAAGTCCTCAAACCTCCACATATGACCTCTATTAGTTAAAAATCACCTCCAAGGGTGTTATAGACACCATCACTAGGTTAGTTGTGCACCAAGAATGTCTTTAGAGGCCTATCCAAGGTCATAAGAGGAGAATAATGGTCCTTTTCCCTTCAATGACATGTGTTTTTTCTCAATCATCATGAACAATACCTATAAAATAAATATTATAAGGCTATAGTGTTGAGCACATCCTCAAATGACTACATAAGACCTATGCACAATATATATGTCCTACTAAAAGGATATGAATGCCATGATTAAACCACAACACGTATCCTAAATCAGAATTTGAGTTGGACCCACACCATGAATCATTCTTCATGCAATGGTTGGGTTTCTTTAGCATCTGAGTGAGATACAAAATCCATGAATAGGTTTTTTGCATTGGAAATGATCTTCGAGGTCTAAACATGGTCAGAGGGGAAAATAAGGGGCTCAAGCCTTAAACTATGTTCTTCTAGAAATATAGTGTTATGGTTAATGGAGGAAAACACTTGGGCATTAGACCCTATATGCCACTTCTCATGCTCAATTTCCATTAACAACACTTGCAAAACCACAACATGAACCCTCTCTAGAGGGTGTTTGAAAATCAAGGTTGGAGATGGATGCCATTAGAATTTTTTGCATCATGAGGATGGGTAACAAGGCCTTGAACATGGTCTATGAGGTAAAACAAGTTACTCGTGATATTTTTAAATATTCTTGGGCCAAATATCCTTAAACGAGTCCTTATACCAACACATCAGTCCTTTATAATGTTTCTTTATGGGCCTTGGAGAGGGATATGGGTGTCATGGGTAGGTTTTATGCAATAGAAATGGGTTTGGACTATGCCACATGGTCAAGGGTATAAAAAATGGCCTTAAGCCCTAATTTAACCTTCTCAATATAAATAACCATGACCAAACCCTAGACACAAAAACATAAGGCCTCACTAAGGGGTCTTTACCCTAGAAGTTCTATGCAAGTGCCATTAATATGTTTCATGCACAATGGATGGGTCTTAAGGCCTTAATCATATTGGTGGTTTGGAAACAACATCCTCTATCCTTTGTCATTGGTTGGGGGAAGGAAACAACATCCTCAATACCTAAACATAGCTTCTATATCTCAATCATAATGAACATGTCCTCAAACCACCACACAAGGGCATGGATACTTTTCAAGGCTTTGACCATCATTGACAACAAAAAACTAGTGTCTTAGGATCTTAATGAAGCTTCTCAAGATCAAGAACCTTGAAAATTTACTCAAACAAGTGTTTAGCAATAAATAGTATCAAGAGGGACATAATGGTATTAAGACCTATTAAATAGTCTCAAGCTTGAGCACTATGAACAACACCTATAAATAACGACACAAGCCCTCTCTAGGGATCCCTCGACATATGAGTTGAATATGGATGTTGTTATAAGGTTTTGGGCATCATGGATTACTGCCAATTTTGTGAACATAGTAAAGGGATGGAAACAAGAGCCTTTGTCCCTAAACCTTTCTTCCCATGCTCAAGTACCATGAACAAGTCCTTGAACCTCCACAATTAACCTCTCTTGCTTAACAATCACCTCTAAGGGTGTTATGGGCACCATCACTAGGCTAGTTATGCACCACAAATATCTCTAGAGATCTATCTAGGGACACATGATGAGAATAATGGGTCTTATGCCCTAAATATCACTTTTTGGGCCCAATCACCATGAACAATTCTTACTAACCACAAATATTCTACAAATATAGTGTTGAGTGCATCCTCAAATGACCACATGAGACCCTTGTATGGTATATGTTTCCTACTAGAGGGGTATAGGTGCCACGATTAAACCACACTAGATACTTTGAATGAGAATCTATCTTGGGTGTAATACAACCAACCCTCTAAGTATCTTTTAAAGGATTGGGTATTAAAATTGTGTTTCTCCGTAACCACCTCGAAGCCTCTTCTTGAGAACACAATCAGCTTCTGCTCATCAAAATCTTTCCAACTACTGTTACCATGCTCAAAACCAAGCTCTGGATCAAAAGTTATGGCCTCCTAAATTTTCTTAGACCTTCATTGGCCAAAATCCACCTCATTTCCATGTGGACCCACTTGGCTCCATGTCACCTTTGTTCTTACGACATGGCACCTGCCACCTGGCCCATTCACCTCTAGTTTATTAGACCCTCAAATGGACGACCTGCACCAACTCTCACTATTGGAACAATGATATGTAGCATTTCGGACTGGTACTCATCGAAGTACTTGGGTACTCTTCTTGACAACCACTCTGAGGGACGTGCTCCGACCATACATACACCTACGGATCAAATGGTCCTCAGGGTCAGATATCAATGACTATGATTCCTTTGAAGTATCCACTTGCTCATAGGTTATCGAACCTCTCATGCTCACCCTATGCTTAGATTAAGTAGGGGCCACGAAGATGTACAGATGAGAATGGCTCTCATCATCTTCCTGATCGAAGGCCTCATTCGTTCTCAGATTTCCTCCCATCGACGTTCACCCCTTCTAGTGACTTGGACCACTCCGACAAGCCCACTCTGATGGTATCACTGCCAAGGATACCATGATCCTCTTTCTTATTATCCCACGTTCAAGAATCACTCAGAGTTCACAACTCCTCAATAGTTAAGGCTTTCAAATCCTCTCATATTGTTAAAACCTTGGCTAGGATTAATTATTTCCCTCTCACCAATCTATGATCCACATCTCCTCACGGAGCCTCCTTCATCGAAGTCCCCTATCAACCTCTCACCTGATCATATCGATAGAAATTTAATCCAATCAACAATGAGGATCTATCCTCCCCATATCCAACGATCGACAAGTAATGGAAACCATCCAAAGTTATAAGCCCAACAGGGGCCCATCTTCATCCTCTTTAAAAACCAGGTACCAACACTTATCATCCTCCGGGACATGTTAGTTTCCAAATTGGCATGACACGTCACAATGGCGTCACTCTCCCTCTTAGCCTCACTTAAGTGGGACCCATGATGGTCTACGGCTGAGGTCACTTCTCATCTATTCACCAATCTACAATTTATATCACCTCTTGGAGTCTACCCCATTAGAATACCTCCACTTTGGGTATCCAATGCTACTCTGACCATCATTCTCCAATGGATGGATAAGATATATTTGTGATGCTTTATCAACGGTTGTGATTCATCCTACCTCAAATATCATTTTTTTTTATAGATTAACAGTTCGAACTTGGACTTGGTTGTTTCAAGAATTCTTCTAAGTGTTTTCTCAAGATTACCAAGCCTTTGGGAGCTCTCGATTTGCTCCAAAAACCACTAAGGCATTATGCTTCTATCTCGTTGGATATTTTGCATGGTTTCTAGGATTTTCATTCAAATAAGGAGGCTTTCATAGATCTTATAGCTCTCCAACTGCAAAAAATATGTCCCAGGTTCTAAGGTAGTCCTACCTCCATTATTTCAGCAAGCAATAAGTCTTTCTACTTATTCACCCAAATCAGTATTTCATTCCACACAACCATTCGTAAGGAGAGGTTAACAACATAAGGTTTATCTTCCTTCTTTGGCATTCAACATGCCATTATTACATTATTCCATACCTCTTGGAGATGCTTTTGTTCATTTCTTAACTTACATTCATGTTTTATTTTCACAGGAATCACACCACAACAGATACCCTACTCCACACACATAAGGAAAAAACATACATTTGTATCCATAACTACACCCACTGGAGTTAACCATTTATATAGTTCCTTAATTGTTCAAACACAAGGGGCTTACATTAAACATAGTCATTCAGATGCAGGGATTTACCATTGAAATGACATTAATTCCATTAAGTTCATGCATGTACAATTATAGCACATTCACAAACATCCATCTATTTTCCATATTCAATACATAGGGCATAAAGACTACTTATCTATTACAAGTTATATCCAATCAACTGGTTGCGGGTGTTCGCCTTTCCACCCAACCATAGGTTCTATGTGCTCAGACACTTCGGTAGCAGGCCACTCCCTTGTCAAGCCATGATACCACTAGGGAAGTGATATGTCTCTCGTTCTCCGGGTAATTTATGGTAATATAATACCATTCATCTCCTCTAACCCCCAAAATATTATCTTGTCTTCTCTCCCCCTCTTGTTGTATGCACTTGTGTGCTTCTCTTGCACATATCCCTTAGGAATGTTCTCAACCTATCCCCTTTATTTTGTCAGAAGGAAACCATGGGATCAATCATGGGGACTCGTGGTGATATTTCCTACATTCCTCTATCTGACATCTTTTTGTCACCTTAGGAATCCATTCATACTTCCATTCATTGAGGGTGGTTGGTTTCTCAACCACCAGTCCTCCCTCGTTAACTGATTTTTCCTTGAAATCAAAGTTAAGGGAAATAACTAAATATTTCCAAATTAATTCTTCAGCAAGGAGTCTTGTGTCATTTTATCATAATGAATTCCCTCAATAGGTTCCCTCAGTCTTTCCTCTAGTGGGCCAATGATTTCAAGGCTTCATCCCATAGTCATCTAGTTGGCATTTTAATCAAACGAAATACAATTATAATATTTATATGTCGTGCTTTGGAAATCATTAACATGATTAATTACATATAATCAGGGGTTTAGGAAGGGGGTCTTACAATCCCCTCCCCCTTCAAAAGGAACATTGTCCTTAGTGTTCTTCTCAGTGACACCTTCCATGCCTTCATATTTCAACTACCTTAGCATTATCTTCTTTTTCCTCACAGCCCGGTCTTCACTCAGACTCTCTCTTTGTCAGAACATGCCTTCAACAATTTTGAACAACAAGCATATTAACCCTAATTTTATGCAAAAACATTTTATTGTTGTCTATGATTCAGGAGGAAAATTTACATATCAACACAATACTTATCGGTGTTGTTCATGGATCTACATCCATATGGATGTCGCAGTTACTTGTCTCATTATTTTTCTATTATCATATTGGGCTCACAATCCCAAATCATTAGAAATCAAGAGTTATCAAATTATCCTCTTCCTTGTGGTCACTCACCTTCCAGGATCGAGCTCAAGCATCCCTTTCTCTGCTATACAATCCCTCATGAGATCCATCTTGTCTTCCAAGGTTTTCTTTCCCCATAAGAGTTTCAAAGACTTCACCGAGTATTACAGCTAAGGTATCCCCCAAGATTTATCTGTCGAGGCATCCCTCTATCATGTATCATCACAACACAACAATAGCCTTTTTACACGCCTTCCATCTTGATATCCAACATCTATCCCTTCAAGATAGATCTGTAATCTTACCTGTATCTCGGTGAGTTTTATGAGATATCATCATCAATTTCAATAAAAAAATTCTTTGAAATCTTCCACCCACATATTTCCATTTCATTTTTCCATTTTCATAAATGTTCCATAGAGGAACCAGATTCCACAAGCCCGAGAATTCTTTCTCCGGGAAGTTTGTCTCTTTTACAACTAGCAAGCATTGGTCTTCTTCATGGACTTGTAATAATTCCATATCTAAGACCTTTCTTCCTACAATTCATTCTTCACACAACCAAACAATTTGTTAGTTCTCATGCACATTATATTTTTATTCCACACTTGCAGTGGTTTCCAAACAATTTCATTTTTTTTGCATACAAACAATTGCATCAGATTCATATATTAAATAAAATAAAAGGAATTATATTTCCTTACACATACATGATTTCAGCAGACCAAGCCTTTAAAAATGCAATCAATCATTAAATGAATTTAACCAATGTGCCAATGTCCATGGACACATTCACACACAATGCACCCTGGCATTGATTTTAGATTGCCACACTTTATGATAGGTATTATGCCATGGTGTGTTGGAACTCATCCAAACTCTCACCATATGGCTCATTCATTATTCTTAATTATTACAATAGGATTGTGCTTCCTTCTATGAACTTATCATAACCTCGAATCAACATAACATGATATGAAATTATGAAAATTATAAAAAAAAATCACATGATGCATCCATGCATAATTTCTTTACTGGTAGCAAGGGTGCCACCACTCATGGCCACCAAACTCCTCTATTTACCATTTTTATAACTATGGTATAATATTATAAGTTCCTCCTTCCATATTGGGTAGTCCATTACCTACCCTCTCATGCAAACAAGCATCTCCTCGATGCATTCAATCAACGTGCTACTTATTTGCACTTTTATTTCCAATCATTCCCAATTGGTCAATGTATTAATGACACTTTGTTCATGAATTTTCTTTCAAGGATATCAATCATCCTTGGTTGTTAGAGGATCTTTCTCTATACTTCATGTTCTTTCCATGAATCATACCATGCTTCAGTATCAATGACATACACCAACCACTCAAAAAAATATGTGTATCCTCAAAATAATAAAACATTTCAAAGGGATTCTTACCCCAATATATTTTCAATTCTCATGTCGCATGGGTAGGAAAAATTTTATACATGTCCTGGCTTCCAGCACCCTCTCTGACATTACCTCATCAGTGGTGCTTCAAGGAACTCCAAAAGTCCATGCATCAATCTTTCAACAACAACCTTCTTTCATATCTCATCTACCTGAGGTTGTCCACCACATACATCATCATAGTCACAATTATATTAGTTGTCATGTAAAATCAAAATGCATGTATCATAACATTTAAATCAGAAAACGTTTTTCAGATATGTTCTAGCATATCGATATGGACTCCATCACCTTACCCTTAATGTTTTTCTGAGTGAAAAAATAATCAAGTTTCCTACTATATCTACAGTCATACAACTATCACCATTTTCATGCCAAAATATTTACACATAATCAACATATCATCCTTCTCATCCTAGAGAAACACAACAAACAACAAGGAAATGAGTCAAGGGATTTTTCCTCTCTCCATCTCCTTTACGCAATCATAAATTTTTCAGTTCTACTGAGCTAGTCCCAAGGCCTCACGACCTTTGCATAATATGGCTTCACCAAGATCATTTATTTAAACATATTCATTAATTTCTTTTCCATTTACATGTAATTTTAAAGTACACAACTATGTCTCATAAATCAGATTTTTTAAAGTGAGGAGAGTATTCCTCCTTTTCTCATTTATTGATTATTCATTCCATCCCCTTCGGGTATCTCCCTACTCTCTTCCTTGAGTAGTCTCAATCAATTTCATCTTGACCTTTCCTGGATACAAACAACATACTTGCAACAACAATATTTAGTTCACCAATTAATTATGAACCAGTGCATTCTACACATTTACCAAAGAGAAATGAAATGGGTCAACATTCATTTGCATGTCTCCTATGCATGCATTACCTTTTGAAAATGTAATCCAGGATTCTTATACCAATGATATTTTCACCCCACTGCTTCTCAACAGTCATTAAGCTTATGGTTTTGTTCTCCTGACAAATTCTTCAAATAGTTCCTTTACCTAGAACTGTCACAACATGCAACTCTTTTGTTGCATATCCATCATTTCTTGAAATGATCTCAATCTTGAGTCAACCTCAGCCTCATCATTTCAGAGATTTACTCAATATTCCATAAGGAATATAAACATGCATTCTTATGATTCACACTGAATACGCATGCACATTATCCCTCTGTGCTTTCATTCACAATTCACTTAACTACATGCTTCAACATATTGTTTGTCTACCATAGGAACACCTTATAGTCTGCAACCATTCTAATGAAAATTTAAAGGCATAATAACATTGCCTTCTATCATAACAACATAACATCCCTGCTCATTTTCCTTCCTTCGACACTTCATATTAGCTCTGTCTCTCTCTTAGGAGTGGCATACCTCCTCCTCAAGTTAGTAGTTAAACAAGACACTTAAACCTTCCAACATAGGGTCATCCATGCATTCATGGCATTGTTCAGTCCAAGAAATCACACACCTTGCCTTAATTCCCTCTTACTCAGGAAGTCATATCATACCTTCAAGCATATAAGCATGTCTATATATGTATTATGCATGTGCATTACTTGCACATTTATATATTATTCATTCATATTTATATGATCTTAATATCAATTTTATTTGAAGACAAATTAAATCCATCCACATGACCAGTCTTACAAATTTAATCATACTTATGTTTCCATCTCTCATGGAAACAACCAACAAGAAATCACTCTTTCCCAACTTCTATAAAATCATTTACAATTCAAAACTACAACTAATTAATTTACAACATTATCCAAGGCAACAAAACAACCACTCTCACTTATCTTCCTGTCTTAATTCAATTCCTGGCCAATAGGCCTCTACAAATGAAATCCTTTCCTAGACTCCCTCTCACTACCACTTTCCTACCAAGTCATACCTATGTGGCTACCATCCACCTTTGGATGTCAATCTAATCCATTGGTCATCTAGAAATGCCCCAACACTTCCTTTACTAGAATTCAGATCAGCATTTCATTGATCATTATACCTTATCCTCATAAGGTAGTATGCAATCAACATCATCAATATTTTACTTATGTTGTTGACATTCTTGTTGATATTATGTTATCATCAACCAAGATATCCCATCATCACACCATACATTACAACCAACCACAAGTTATAATAATTCTATTTGCATGTTTCATACATGCTTACTCATTATCATATGCATTACAACATATCCACATATTTCACTTTTATGCACAAACAAGTACTCAAGTCAATAGGTATGTACACATTTTTCTATAACCATGAGCTCATAAACTAGCTCATATGTTCATGTCATATCACCTCTTTTATGAGGACTATCATAGTTCAAATAATCTCCTTTTTCTTTTCTTAACTATATTATTTCAACAACAAGTTTCATTCATTACAGGCCAAGTGACTGACCTTACACATTTTTCCATCAATCCTCTACACATAAGGACTTATACAAACATACTTTAGTCTTTTATTTAAGCAACAATTATGATTTCCATGGCTCAACAACCCATACTTACAGGCATCATTACAACCACCAGTTCATTCATTCTCTGGACTCATGTAGCTCTATAGTAGGATTTAACCATTTCATCAATTTCACATTCAATTGTTACCATAAATGTTTGTGAGAATATTCTCACTCCTATAGGAGTAGCTATCATTCTTACCAAGGAAACAACAATGTTTCTATTGCAACAAGCCCCAAAATGATATTTATATTTACAGTCCTTCTTCTCAAGGGACTAGTGCAGATCATAAGCAACTTTTAACATAGAGAAACTATATCCAACAGACTTATCTTAGCCTTAATATATCATTCATATGACCAATCTCTAGCCCATCCAGGCCTAGTGTTTGAACTCTTCTCTGATACCACTTTGTAAGACATCCAACCCCCTAAGTACCTTTTAAAGGATGGGGAATTAAAATTTTGTTTCTCCTTAACCAAATTGAAGCATCTTCTCGAGAGCACCATTGGATTCTACTCATCAAGATATTTCCAACGATTGTTAGCATGCTCAAAAATGAGCTCTAGATAAAAAGTTATGGCCTCCTAAAGTTTTTGTAAGCCTTCATTGGCCAAAATCCACCTCATCGCCACATGGCACCCACTTGGCTCCACGTCACCTGTGTCCTTTTGATGTGGAACTGACATGGCACCTGCCACCTAGCCCATTGACCTATAGCTTATCAGACCCTCAAACAGACAACATGTGCCAACTTTCTCTATTAGATCAATTATCTGTAGCATTTTGGATTGGTACTCATCGAAGTACATGGTTACTCTGCTTGAAAACCACTCCAACAAACATACTCTGACTATGCATACACCGACGAATCAGACGGTCCTCGAGGTCAAATATCGATGGATTTGATTACTTCTCGGATATTCTCCTATATATGATCTAGATCACCTCTCGGATTCTTCCCCATCGGGTATTGAATGCTACTCTGACCATCATTCTCTGATGGAGGGCCAAGATCTATTCGTGATGCCTTATCAACAGTTTTTATTCATCCTACCTCAAAAATGGGTTTTTCTATAGGTTAACAGTCTGAACTTGGGCGTGGTTGTTTCAAGAATTATTATAAGTGTTTTCTCAGGCTTACGAAGACCTCGAGAGCTCTTTCTTTTCTCTGAAAACCACTAAGGAATTTTTCTCCTATATTTGTGGATATTCTGCATGGCCTCCAATCTTTTCATTCAAACAAGGAGGATTTCACAGAGCTTAAACCTCTCCAACTACACAGAAGCCTTCCCAGTTTTTAGGGTAGTCTTGCCTCCATTATTTTAGCAAGCAATAAGCCTTGTTACTTATTCAACTAAATGAGGATTTCATTCCACACAACCATTCATAAGAAGGAGAGGTTATCGACACAAGGTCTATCGGCCTTCTTCAACCTTCAACATGCCTTTATCACATTATTCCATACCTCTTGGAGATTTTTTTTTCATTTCTTAACTAACATGCATGTTTTTTTTTCATGGGCATCACACTGCAAAAAATATCCTACTGCACACACATGAGGCACAAACATTTGATTGTATCCATAACTACACCCATTGGAAGCAATCGTTTATATAGTTCCTTAATTATTTAGACACAAGGGTATTACATTAAACACAATCATTTAGATGTAAGGATTTACCAAGGAAATGACATTAATTCCATTAAGTTCATGCATGCATAGTTATAGAACATTCATAGACATCCATCTAGTTTCCCTATTCAATACAAAGTTCATAAAGAATACTTATATGTTACAAGTTATTTCCCTCCAACTGACTGAGGGTGGTCTCCTTTCCACCCAACCATAAGATCTGCATGCTCAGGCACTTCGGTAGAAGGCCAGCCCTTTGCCAAGCCATGATACCACCAGAGAAGTTTGTATATTGTTCTATGAGTGATTTTTGGTAAGAGAAGACCATTCCTCTCCTTTGACCCCCAAAATCCAATCTCGTCTACTCTCCCCCTCTTTCTGTATGCACTCATGTGTTTTTCTTGCACACGTCCCTTATGAAGGTTATTGGCTTGTCCCCTTTCTTCTATCAAAAGGAAACACCTAGTTCAATCATGGGGAATCATGGCGATCTCTCCTACATTCCTATATCTTACATATTTTTTTCACCTTAGGGATCCCTCCATACTTCCATTCATTGAGGTTGGTCAGTTTCTCAACCACCAGTCCTCCCTTGTTAACTGATTTTTCCTTGAAATCGGTGTTAAGGGAAATAATTGAATATTTCCAAATTAATTATTTAGCAAGGATACTTGGGTCATTTTAGAATAATGAACCCCATCAATAGGTTCCTTTATTCCTTCTTTTAGTGGTATCATGGCCAATACTTTTAAGGATTCATCCCACAGTCAGCTAGTTGGCATTTCAATCAAACGAAATACAATTACAATATTTATATTCCATGCTTTGGCAATCATTAACATGATTAATTACATATAATCAAGGGTTTATAAAGGGGGTCTTACATTGGTCCCACACCATGAATCATTCTCTAGGAAATGGTCAAGGTTATTTAGCATCCAAGTTGGATAAATAAATCATGAGTATGTTTTGTGCATTGGAAATTTTATTTGAGGTCTAAATATGGTCATGGGGGAAACAAGAGGCTTATGACCTAAATTAAGGTCTTATATAGCTCTAACATTATGGTTAGGGGAGTAAATTTCTTAGGTTTTAATCCCTAGATGTCACTTCTTATGATCAATCACTAGGAACAACACCTACAACCACAACACAATCCCTCTCTAAGATGTGTTTAAAATCAAGGTTGGATATGGATGTCATTAGGAACTTTCTCACTTTAATAAGGATGGATCACAGGTCCTTAAACATGGTCAAGGAAGGAAAAAAAGTGCCTCGTGATATTTTTAAATCTTCTTAGGTTCAAGAGTCTTGAATTAGTCCTCATACCAACACACAAGTCCTCTAAGTGGAATATGGGATATGGTTTCCATTAATTGGTTTTGGACATAGTGATGGGTCCACAAGCCTAAACCGTGGTCAAAAGTGAAAACAATGGTGTTATGCAAGAAAAAAAAACTTTTATTCCTCAAGCACTATGAACAAGGCCTCCAACCACAACACATGCCCTCTCTATGAGGTATTTGACCCCCAAGTGGTATTTCAGGCACCATTGGTTGGTTTGGCACAAAGAGGATGGTCCTAATAGGACTATGTCTAGGAGAGTAAAATATGTTCTAATGTTAAACCTTTCATTATGAAACATGGGTCCTAAAATAGGTCTTGATGGTAAAGGTGATGGAAAATTTTAGCTTGGAAATGACAAACTTAGTGGTTCGAGATGCACAAACAAAAACACATCCATTTTCCCAACTACATTTTCTTATCTCCATTCTCAACCACAATTTTAAATATGATCCACATAATCATTACTAATGAAACTGTACACACTTATATATATTTGTATGCAGGCTCTGAATATATGTTTTTCTAAGAAAAAATATTTCTTTCTATTTTTTGTTCATTTTTATTTGTACATATATCATAATTTTAAAATACAGAGGTCTTTTATTTCTAGTGTAACATTTTATTGCTTGGACCATCTAGATAAAAAATTATATGGTGCACAAGTACAAAAAAAGACTTGCACTCTAAAAAGCTAAAAGTGTTTATTGTATTAAGATCCTCAAAATTAGTCTTAGCATTGGAGCTCGTTATTTCAGGGTGTTGGGGAATAGGATGGAACATGACATGAAATAGCAAATACAGTACTATAGAAAATCGAAGAGGAACAAAAATTCAAAGATAGAGGTGGTATCTATGGACACCATTACAACACTTAAGCAAAGTGCACTATGATCAAAACATCACAGTGTGTATTGGATCTCGATCGCTGGATCTTCGTGATCATAATGACCTAAGGGGTCTTCTTTTATAGTCTCAATATCTAACCGAATTCCATATAATCCAGAAGATCTTGTCCACATGTAACCGTCATTTGGAGTTGACTCTGGTGAATCCACACTGTCAAGTCAGATCGATAAGGATGCTCAACCGGACCACCTATGTGTCCAACTCATAGTCAATTGCTGGGTTGATCGATCCACCACCCAACTATCTTAGACTATTGGTCGGATGTCCAGCCACGAGGAATGTCGACTACTCAATCACCTAACTGATTGTATCCAAATGTAGGTCGAGCACTCGACCGAATGAATCTAGGATATGTGTTATGACCATCAAGGCTTCGTGTTCCAACACCCCCCATCAACACACATCTCTAGAGATTCAAGAGGTGAAATTAAGTCATTATGAGGACCCCTATAATTGTAGCTTCCTAAATCCCAAGCATTATGCGGATCTTGATAAATATTTATTTAGCCAAAGTTTTGGTGAAGATATCATAAACCTGATCATCTGTTCAGAAATATTCAACAAACACAACGTTCTCATGAACAAACTATATCAAATAGTGAGCATGGAGCTCAACATGCTTCATCTTACTATGGGCAACAAGATTGTCAGCAACTTGTATAACACTCTGGCTATCACATTAGATTGTAGTAAAGGTATGAATAATAAGGCCAAGTTATCTCAAAAGTTGGTGAATCCATACTGCTTCAGTACCTACTTGAATGGTGCCACGATATTCTATTTATGTAGTCAACAAGGAGACTACTTTATGTTTCTTGCACGACCACACAAATGGTCCAGTGCTATAGAGAAACACATATCTAGAAGTGGAATTATGATTATCATTGTTGTCAGCCCAGTCGAAGTTGTTGAAGTTGACCAATGAATATAAACTTCAACAATACTTGATACCAAAATGAGTGGTACCTTTGAGATAGAAGACAATTTTTTTGGTTGTTTTCCAATGGCTTTCTTTAGGGTCCTGCATAAACTAAGAAACCACACTAACAACAAAGAAAATTTCAAGTCGACTATGAGTAAGATGAATAATACTGCCAACTAGTTTTCGATAAAGTGTAGGATCGACCACAAGTGTTTGATAGGTTTTGGTAAGATTTACTCCAAATTTAAATTGAGTATCACATGAATTGCAATCATCCATCTTAAAATGTGTCAACAGATCCATCACATATTTAGACTGAGAAATCAAAAATCCATCATATAGTGGTAATACTTGAAGACCCAAAAAATAATGTAGAGTACCAAGATTTGTCATGTCAATATGGAGTCAGCAAGGTGTTTCTTCAATATAAGGATGAGATCGGCATTGTTGCTAGTAATGATTAATTCATCTACATATACAACAACAATCAAGGTGTCTCCATCAATATGGAGTGCATACAAGATATGATCATATTCACAACATTTGAAACCAAGTCGAAGAAAGAAACTATCGATCTTAGCATACCAGGCTCAGGAGACCTACTTCAAATCATAAAGCGACTTCTTGAGTCGACAAACTACATTTTAATCTTTCACAAAAATAGGTGGATGTTCCATGAAAATTTCTTTAGATATGTCTCCATGAAGAAAGGCTCTCTTCACATCTATCTGATGGATTTGTAATTCAAAACTCACAACAACGGAAAGAATTAGTCAAACAAAGTTCATATTTGCAACACCAAAGGAAAATGTTTCAATTCAGTTGATTCCTTCTTGTTGAGAAAATCCCTTCGCAACTAGGAGTGCTTTATGTCACTCAACAACACCTTTATAGGTAAATTTTGTCTTATAGACCCACCGACACTTCAAAATGTTCTTTCCTTCTTGCGGTCAAGGAACTAAGTCCCAAGTGTGATTCTTCGACAAAGAATCAATTTATGTCTTCATGAATTACTCCCATTCATGTCATCCTTCAACATCTGAGTAGGTGACAACATCATAGGTTTCAAGTACATGAGTCATCAAGGCAACATTGGCATGTTGCTTTTGACTTAGCGTTTTTCGTCCAGAGGAGTAATCTCCAGCATCAGCTCCAATAGCTTCAATTATATTGGAAACCCATCTAGGTAGACAAGAAACAGGTGAACCATGGTTCACTTCAGTAGTTCGATTAGAATTCGAAGGGTCTTCAGTCGGTGGGCCAGTCGAAATAGATGATGATGAACTAGTCAACTCAAAGGTCAACGGTCTAATCGAAAAGAGAACAATGTTCGACTGTCCAATCGAAGGGTTGAAGTATGGAATATGAGAACCACTGTTAGATACAACGTCAAATGGATCATCCTGCAAAAATCCAGAGGAGGCATTCAACATCTGAATTCCAGAAGACTTCTCATAAAATCATACATTTCGTCTGATAATGATAATTTACTGTTTGACGAGATCAAACAATCAATAGGATTTCGACTCTTTAGAGTATAACATCATTATGCAAGAATGAATCTTTTCTTCCAACTTTATTCTGCAATTATACAAAGACATGAAGGTGGTCAACTGAAGGATTCTTGCATACCATCGTTCGACTAGATTCATGGAAGGAATAACTCTAGCCAAGATGTGATTGAGCAAATAATTTACACAATATACCACTTCAGCCTAGAAGTAAGGAGGCAAATATTTAGCCTCCAAAATACATCTATCTATTTTGACTAACTTCTGATACTTTCATTTTGTGACGCCACTTTGCTCAGGTGTGTGAGGAACTGACAACTACCATTCAATGCCAGATTGAAGTAGGAATTCTTCAAAGGGTCAATTTACATACTCATCAACATTGTCTAATCTCAGTCATTTGATGGGTCGACCACATTACTTTTCTTCAAAGTCCTGAAACTCATTGAACTTTTCAAAGACAAGGTTATTGTTTTCCAAGAAAAAGACCCATGTAAGAAACATAAATCATCAATAAAAGTTAAAATATACCTTATACCTTCTAGTGAAGGTAGATTGATGTAGCATACATCACTCTGAACCAACTCCAACAGGTTTTATGCTCTCCATGCTTCTCCAGAGTTCAATGGTGATTGATGATTCTTCCCAAGTACACAACCCTTACAAAATCCTTTAAGGGGAAACACCTTCAGTAAACCAACAACCATGTTCTGAGTTGCTAGTTCATGTAGACTTCAAAAATTCAAGTGTATGAGTTGCTAATGCAAAATTCAACTTCTCTCATCATTGTGAGCAATGAGTGCAATCAGTTCAATGTCAGGTCGATTTGTGTCACATAATTTGTACAAACTGTCTGTCGGGTCAAGTATCCCACAGACAAAATTTTACTTTCATTTATTTAAATCATGAACACATAATCGATCTGGCCAAAATTCCACAATATTACATGTTTGTGTTAGATGAGAAACAGACAACAGATTGGCACTAAGTTTTGGCACATGATAGACATCGACAATCCTCCCATGTTGATAGGTAACGTCACGACTGACCAACAACATCCAAAGAAAAATAATCAACAACATAGATTTTCCTCTCCTTAGCTTCATCCAACAATGAGAACAAGGAAGTATCCTTATCCATGTGATGAGTGCACCTAGAGTTGACTACCCATTCATTCTGCGAAAAGTGAGACAACACGGATTGAGGAGTTCCAACTTGGAAGGTGAAATTATCAATAGATCGACATACAACGGACAAATATCCTTCAAGACGTGCATCCTTCTCATATAAATCATCTCTCTTCTTATAGAAGAGGTTCTCCACATGTCCAGTCTTTCCACAATACTGACATGTCTTCTTTTTTCGACTGTGTTGGGGTGCATCTATCTATCCCTTACATTTATGGTTGTTGTATGCAAGTTTCTATATAGAGGCATCAAACCGTACTCTATCCCTAGGATCCATCTTTCTCTTACCTTTGAGGAAGTGGGCTTGGTGTTTACCACCAATATTTCCTTCTTCAAGAAAATTATGACGATTTGTAATCAAAAGGAAATAGAAAGATTCAAAGGTGTAATCCTTACCATCTTCCTTGTGTGATTTCCAGTTGGTGTGGAAATTTGACATGAACACATCGAATGATGTTCTCAAGTTCATTAGGACTAGCTCAATGAGTTGTTTATCCTTCTTCTAATAGTTCTTTCCACATTCTCCCAATTTCAACTGGAGTTCCTTAACACATGCCAAATAGTCCTCCTTTTTGTCAAAGGAATGAGGATTGAGAGAGATCAACCCTTTCTCCAACTGCATGACATGGATTTCATCAACTCAGTCGAACAACAACTTCAACTTCTTCCATACTTGATGAGGGTAGTCAATTCCACTGATGTGAAATTGAATCTCCCGCGAGATATAGATCATGATGACCCTCACAACCTCATCCTTCTTTCCATCAATGATGAACTTCACATGGTTGTCTGTTAGATCTTGAATCACAACCTTCATATACTGCCACAATCCTTTTCTCTTCAGTAGGGTTTTCATATATGGTGCCCATACTGCATAATTTGATCTATTCAGAACAACAAGATCAAAATTCGAAGCCATATTCGAAATCTAGATAGAAACTGATCTATTTCAATAGGTTCCAATCAACAAACCACTGGCCCAGAGTCAATCACACAATAGATCCATCTCAACAAGGTTTTCAGATAACAGGTTGAGGTTTCAAACCATCAGTTCTGATACCATGTTGGGGAATAGGGTGGAACACGACATGAAACAGAAAAGGAAATACTGTAGATAATCGAAGAGGGAAAAAAATTAAAAGACAGAAGTGGTTTCGATAGACATTGTTACACCACTTAAGAAAAGAGCATTTTGATCATAACATTATAGTGTATACTAAATCTCGATCACCATGATGATAATGACCCAAGGGGTCTTCTTTTTATAGTCTCGAGATATAACCGACTACCAAAGAATCCAAAAGAACTTTTCCACGTGTAACCATAGGTTGAGGTTAACTCTACCAAATTCACACTATCAAGTTAGCTCGACAAGGATGTTCAACTTGAAATCCCATGCGTCTAAATCATAGTCAATTGTTGGGTTGGTTGATCCACCGACTGACTATCTTCGATTTCTGGTCAGTTGTTTGACTGATAGGAATTTTGATTACTTTTCTAACTAATGTAGTGTGTTGGTTGATCGCTAGACCAACTGTATCCAGATGTAGGTCGATTGTTCAACCGAATGAATCTAGGAGAGGTGTGATGAACCATCAATGCTTGATGTTCCAACACAGGGCTTCATTGACTTCAACAATTTTGAGTAAATATAAATTTAACATTAAAAAATATGGAAAAAGAGCGACACACAAGAACCACATTCTCCCAATTTCAATTGGAGTTCCTTAACACGTGCCAAATAGTCCTCCATTCTGTCAAAGGGATGATGATTGAGAGAGATCAACCCTTTCTCTAACTACATGACGTGGATATCATCGACTCGGTCAAACAATGACTTCAAATTCTTCCAGAATTGATGAGGGCAGTCAATTCCACTGAGGTGAAATCGAATCTCCCGCAAGATATAGGTCATGATGACCCCCGCAACCTCATCCTTCTTTCCATCAAAAATTAACTTCGCCTGGTTGTTTTTTATATCTTGAATCAAAACCTTCATATAATTCCATAGTCCTTTGCTCTTTAGTATGGTTTTCATATATAGTGCCCATACTGCATAATTTGATCGATTAAAAAAAACAAGATCAATCTTCAAAGCCATCTTCAATATCTAGATAGAAACTGGTTTATTTCAATAGGTTCCAATCAACAAACCACTAGCCCAGAGTTAATCACACAATAAATCCAAATCAAAAAGGTTTTCAAATAATAGGTCGAGGTTTCAAACCATCATCTTTGATACCATGTTGGGGAATAAGGTGGAACACGACACGAAACATAAAAAACAATACTTTAGATAATCAAAGAGGAACAAAAATTAAAAGACAGAGGTGGTGTATATAGACACCGTTACAACACTTAAGCAAAGTGCATTGTGATCAAAACATCATAATGTATATTGGATCTTGATTGCTCGATCTCCATGATGATAATGACCCAAGGGGTATTATTTTTATAATCTCAATATCTAACCGACTTCCATAGAATCCATAAGATCTTTTCCATGTGTAACCATCGAATCGAGTTGTCTCTACCAAATTCGCATTGTCGAGTCATCTCAACAAGGATGTTCAACCTAGTTGTCTATGTGTCCAATTCGTAGTCAATTGTTGGGTTGTTTGATCCACCGACCGAATATCTTCAATTGTCGGTCGGTTATCTGACCGATAGGCATGTTGACTACTTGACTGACTAATGTAGTGTGTTGGTTTATTGCTCGACCAACTATATCCATATGTAGGTCGACCTCTTGACCGACTAAATCCAAGAGATGTGTGATGAACCATCATTGCTTGATGTTCCAACACAAGGATTCATTGACTTCAAAAATTTTACTTAAATATAAATTTAACATTAAAAAATATGGAAAAAGAGTGACACTCGAGATCCAACTGTTATCTACAACTATACAATTTTTTTCAAGAAACTACATCATTTTGATACTAAACCAACACTTTAACATGAGCATATCCATTATATTTTAGATACAAAGTAACATACCAATGTTATAATAACATTAATTTTTCTAAGTTATATAAATTTTCCGTAAATAAAAGTTATATATTCCAAAATATTATTTGATTTCCTATGTTTCATCTTTTTACACCATATTCTAATAAGTTGTAATAAGTTGTGCATGTACCTCTAACAATTCCTCCTAGTCAAGAGATATTTTTTTCCAAATTTGCATTGCAACTAACGTTTCATGAGAGGGAAGCATTAGATTGCAACAACCCTTATGTAAGGTAAATTTTATTCATTCCTATCGTATAATGATGTATTATAATTTTTTGTACATGTTAAAAACACATTTAAATGATTAAGTTGCCCTTCATAAAAGATGGTTAAAAAAGTAATTGCAGCTAACGGTCAAAATGCCCTATGACAGACATTTTTCTCATCAAATTCCAACACTGATTGGAGGTATAAACAAAATTTCACCAATGAAATGTCACATGGTTGTCTCTATCGCAACTACTACTACCATCTCTCCAAGAAGATTTTTTAATCTTACCACATTATCTATATTTTCTTCTTTTATTATTATCATCTTTCCACCTCCAATATATTTACTACTTTTGCTAGGCATACATCTTAGAGTGAGGGTTGGCATGCTCTCTATTGAATCTCCCCTCCAAAGAATTTGAGTCGGGGTTCATTTTCTCTTTCATGAGGGATATGAACTCCCATGGCCACCATAGAGAGCATGTAAACGTTTTTTTTACGAGATTTGTTACTCTATTTAATTGACACTTAAAGCCACACATCCATATCTAGAATTATACCTACTATGCACTGAAATTGCCCAATAATTCATTGTTAGAAGGATCAAAATACAAATGGGTCAATCATTTCATGGAGATAATGGTATTGAATCAACAAGTATTAAAGTATTTCACAATGGACTACTTTCAAATATTCTTGATTATGTTATTATTATTAGGATGCATCATTCCATCTTCCCTTGCAGAAATTTGGTACTCTCAAATCCAATCAAACTCCCTCCCTATAATTCTTTTTCAAGAATTTGGCTTATGTAAGGAATGTCTGCCTTGGTTATAATCCTTTATCTAATGCATTTTTCAAATGATAATTATTTTTATAAGGAAAGAAAAGACATGCATATTATTAATTGGTTGTGCTTTTCAGCATAAGAATATGTATTATCAGTAAGACTATATCAATAACGTGGCCCATAACATAACAATAAAGAGACATTCAACTTAGTCATTAAATTAAAAAATATGTATTTATTTTATATTCATTAAAGAGAAATGTGGGTACAAGGGAATTATCTCTTA
>ML809807.1:86214-123798 GCA_009831015.1 Picea engelmannii | reverse complement strand
GCATATCAAAGAGATATAAAATAGGTAAAATCCTTGTCTATATGAACCCTGAAAAACCTAACCCTTGGTATGAGAACATAACAAAATAAGAACATACAATATCTATTGTTGTTCAACTTGTCTCTTGCATTCTGGTTGTGAAATTACTACACATTTTTTCCTGTTAATAATTTGGGCATTTCGACACTGCAATACTATTCAGATCGGAGTATATCTCTGCAGGAGTATAAAAACAATTAAAAAAAAAATCATGGTCCTTCCTGCACCCTTATTTGAGACCTATCTCATTGAATTCACCTTTTCACCCTGATCGTTGTGATACCTATCATTCTAAACCCTTTTTCTACCTCATGGACCCATACCCTTCCTGGTGCCCTTATTTACCATGTATCACATTGGCTTCCTCTTGTTTCCATGATCATAGTCGTATATATCAGTTATCTATTTTTTTTTTCCATGGATCCACCCCTCATTCCCTCATGGCTACCACTCGCCAAGAAGAAAACAATCAGAAACTGAGCAATGACAATATTTCCCTTCAAGAAAAAGTGCATAATGACATTCATGTCCTTCATGCCAAAATGGACCACATCCAAGAACAAATCAATAACCAAATTGTTGAAGTCAATTCCACTCCAACAATTCATGAACAAATTTCAGGGCCCTTCCTCCTCTTACCCACCTCTATATACTGAAGGTATTGACTCCAACCACCCTCTGCACTCTCATTCCAATTCCCTACCTCGTGAACCCCGTCTTCTCCGAGTCAAGGTGAAAACATTTGATGGATCAGATCCACAAGCATGGGTTACTAAGATGGAACACTATTTCTCCCTCCATGGAATTACTGATGAGTTGACCAAACTTCATTATGGAATTCTATATTTGGATCAAGAAGGATGAAAATGGTGGAAATGTCACTGAATGCACACCAAGGGTATTTATCTTAGACATATTTTTTTGTTGAGTTGTATGAATGATTTTACACTGACACCCACCATTTAAGACGTTTGACCAAGTTAAAACAATCTGGAACAATGGGATATTTTATCATTTCCTTTGAGCACTTGGATTTTCAAACGAAGGGTGTGACATATGCCTTCTTCCGGGAATTCTTTATCAGTGGCCTCAAGGATGAAATATGAGCCCAGGTCATCATGGTTCACCATTGGACTTGGTTGGAAGAAACTAAACATGCCAAGGAGGCGCAAAAGGTCATCTTGGCCCAGGGAAAAAAACCCACTTTTGTTCCCCACCCAAAACCCACCACCCTTTCTCCTCATGTCCCGCCTCTCAAGGTCCAAAAATTAATATGGGAATAAATGGTTGAATGCCAACTCTAGGGTCTTTGATACAATTGTGATGATAAATACTTTCCCAAGCATAAGTGTAAAGAAAAAAAACTTTTTATGGCCATTTTATAGAATGTTTCTGATGAAGAGGTTGAGGTTTCACTTGAAGTAGAGCTACCCAAAACAAATGTTCCTAAGCATCCCTCTGATCCACCTGAATTTGAACCATTGATTTCACTGAATGCTCTCACTAGTTTTTCTACTCTTCAAACCCTCAAATTGATTGGTTACATTAAGAACATGAAAGTCATCATCCTAGTTGACAGTGGCAACACTCATAATTTCATTCATCATTTCCTTTCTCAAGAATTCAATTTCTATATTCATGCTCTCAACAATTTTCAAATCATTGTTTCCAATGGTGGTTCCATGAAATGTGGGGGACATTGTGAAAATGTGCTCCTACAAATTGGTCAATATAGCCTGAAATCTCACATGTTTGTTATTGGCATGGGTGGTTTTGACATTGTACTTGGTTTTGAATGGTTACACACTCTTGGCCCCATCACCATGTATTTTAAGGAATTAACCATGCAATTCCAACAAGAATCACAACAATATAAATTCCAAGGCATTACAACAGGGTCTCCTGATATCATCAGTTCCCACGGCATGGAAAAGTTACTCAAAAAAGGTCATTCTGACATCATTTCCCAACTCCATTCCATTCAACCAGTTGAGACACTCCTAGTACACATTGACCTTCAATCAATCCTTTCATTCCATTCCACTATTTTACAAACTCCTCAAGGCCTTCCCCCCTCACATGGAGACCATGACCATTCCATTCCTTTAATCCTGGGTAGTCTTCCTCCCAATGTTCGCCCTTATTGTGATCCCTTTTCTAAACAACATGAAATTGAGAAAATTGTGCAAGAATTGTTAAAAGAGGGTGTTATTCATCCCAATACCGACCCCTATTATTCCTTTGTTGTCATGGTACTCAAGAAGGAAGTAATTTGGCACATGTGTCCTGATTTGCATGCCCTTAACAAACTTACCATTAAGGAAAACATTTCCATCTATGTCATAGATGACCTTCTGGATGAACTCAATGGGGATAAATACTTTACCAAATGTGACCTACGTTCGGGCTACCACAAGATACATATGAAAGAGGAAGACACCCCCAACACTAAATTTTACACTCATGCGAGCCACTATGAGTTCTTGGTCATGCCCTTTGGTCTCTATAATGCCCCCTCCACTTTTCAAAGTCTCATGAATTCTTTCTTCCTTTCCTCTGTCACTTTGTGTAAGTTATATTTGATGGTATTCTCATCTATAGTAAAACTTGGCCAACCAATCTCACCCATGTAAATCAAGTTCTCCATGTCCTCTCCAAGCACCAACGTTTCCTCAAACAATCTAAATGTGATTTTGGCATCTCTAAAGTTGAGTACTTGGGTCATATTGCTGGAAATGATGTTGTAAGGGTGGATCCCAAGAAAATTGAAGCTATGCAGAATTGTCCTCGCCCTAAAACTCTTAAATGCTTGTGTGGTTTCATGGGTTTAACAAACTACTATTTCAAGTTTTTTCATAATTATGGAAAATTGCAGCTCTTCTCACAACTCTCAGAAAGAGTGATTTCAGTTGGAATCCAGCAGCTGACCATTCCTTCCAAGACTTGAAACATGTTATGTGCACTACTTCTATATTGGCCCTACCTGAATTCACCAAGACCTTTGTTTTGAAATGTGATGCATCTGGGAGAGGAATAAGGGTAGTCATCATTCAAGAGGGACGACCTTTGAATTTCAGCAACAAACAATGGTCGGACAAACATTTGAACCAATCAATTTATGAAAAGGAAATGTTGTCTATTTGCATGTAGTGGATCTCTATCTCCCTTATCTATTGGGACACCACTTCCAAATTAAAACGGATCATCAAATCCTCAAGTACTTCCTAGAACAATGAATTTCATCCTTGGAGAAACAAAAATGGGTGACCAAGCTATTTGTATATGATTATGAGATTTTTTACAAGAAGGGAAAAGAAAATGTGGTGGCTGATGCTCTTTCCAGGAAATATGAATACAAAGGGTTCCTCTTTTCCCTCTCATTCATTGTAGTAGACTGAATTCAAGTTGTTCTACATGAATGGTTTCAAGACCCCAAAATTTCCATCCTAATCCAAAATATTCAACATGATCCACAAGATGCTCCAGGGTACTCTTTCCACAATGAAGAGTTTCTCTATAAATGTCACTTGTATTTAAGAAAATAGTCATCCCTTAAACCCAAGGTGCTCTTTGAGTTTCATGCTTCACCTACAATGGGCCATTCAAGTTTTACCAAAGCTTATGAATGAGTAAAATGATATTTCTTTTGGGACGGTATGTAATGCAACATCTACACCTTTGTGGCTAAATGTGATACATGTCAATGCAATAAGGTCAAGAATACTAAACCTCCTGGTACACTCCAACCACTTCTACTTCCACCTACTATTTGGATGGATATTTCCATGGATTTCAATGATGGATTACCCAAATCAAGCAATAATTCATTCATCATGGTGGTGGTAGTGGATCTTCTTCCCAAATATACTCATTTATATGCTCTTCAACACTCGTTCACAACATCCATAATGGCTCAAATGTTTATGGATAATATATTCAAACTCCATGGAATGCCTCATTCTATTGTTTCTTACCATGATCCCACTTTTACCAACAAGTTTTGGAAATAAATATTCAGGCTCTAGGGAACTCAATTTCATCTCAGCACAACTTATCGTCCTCAGATTGATGGCCAAACGAAAGAGGTCAACAATTGTTTGGAAACATATTTGAGGTGTTTTGCGTCTGACAGACAACATCATTGGGTTCAATGGTTACCCCTAGCTGAATGGTGGTACGACACTGCTTATCATAATTCCACTTGCATGACTCCTTTTGAATCCGTCTATGAAAATAAACCACCATTGGTTCTCCCATACATGTGGGGTGTCTCCAAGGTTTAGGAGGTTGACCACAATCTTACTATGCACATGAACATTCTTTGTACTCTCAAATAAAATTTTGTAATGGATCAAACTCACATGAAGTGGTAGGAAGATCAGGGTCGTTTTGAACGTCAATTTGTGGAAGGGGAAGATCATGTGGTTCTCTGCCTCCAACCATACAAGAATACTTCACTCAAATCCCAATAGTGTCAGAAACTTGCACCAAAATTTTATGGTCCCTATACTATTATCAAAAATGTTGGGCTAGTGTCCTATCGGTTAGATTTTCCCAGTTACTCCAAGATACATCCTATTTTTCATGTCTCATGCCCAAAAAAAGTGATTGGCACCAAATGCCACACCCAGACCAACCTGCTCGTGTTGGATGAAAAAGGTTCCATTTGGTTGAAACCACAAGATGTATTGGACCATAGAAATCTTTGTCTCCATCAGCGCACCATCAAAGAAGTTTTAGTTCACTGGAAGGATACTCCACCAGAATATGCCACCTGGGAACCGACTACCATTCTGCAACAATTTCCTCATCTTAAGCCTTGAGGACAAGGATATTTTTCAAGGGGGAGGGCATGTTAGGGACCTAAACCCTCATGTATATAGAATAATATATTTTCCATGTAATAATGGTCGACATTAGTTAATAAGACACAAATATATTTTCCATGTAATAAAGGCCGACAATAGTTAGTATGGCCTATTTAATAAATGTGAACAAGTCAATGTAAAAAGACCTAATATAAGCTTCCGCTTCTAGAAAGATCTTCATCTAGAATGTTCTTTAGAAGATAGAATTAGTATAAATAAGAGTAGGAGGCATGGGAAAGATTGTATTGAGAATTATTGTAATAGAGATTTATTCTGTTGGATGTTTCCCCCTTGAAGAGGCAAGTGAACATTGCTTTCTTTGAATAAAGGTATTATTTTTGGTGTTGTTCTTCTCATAATTTGTTGTTCCATTGATATCTGTTGAATATTCTTGTTTCTTCATATTATATTACATATGGTACCTTACATGTGTAAGTTGTTGGGGGTGTGGTTTATCATATTACACTTTTTCATGTTGTTAATTTTGCAATTTAAAGTTTAAAAAGGGTTGTTGTGAAAAAGAGGCAATGTTTGCTTTGTAATTTGGAAGGCCAAAATTGTACTATGTGATCAAATTAAAATGCACACCCAAGCTTCCCTATAGCTCCATTTTTTTTTTATAATTTTTAAGATGGAATTGGATATATGATAAGTTTACCTAAGTAATTTAAAGTGTAATTGAAGAGTAGGAGATGTTTCTTTCCTGCACATAGCTTTGGGATTTCATGTAAATTTGAAGGCAAAACTGCCTTACAGTAAAATGCATGCTCTAGTCTCAAGTTTGACCCAAATTGAGTTGTTAAACTTGTAGAATGTGTAATTTGTGATTTTACACCTCTCTATAACCTTATATTTTCATTTTAGACAAAAAATTACCTGATGTGTGTAAAAGATAAAAATTTCTTGTAAAACCAAAGGGCCAAATTGTTAAATTTTGCTTTATGAATATGCACGCCCAAAGTTGGATAAGCCTCCATAATTTAAGATCTAAGTTGTAAATTGATAATTACAATATTTTTAACATGTTTGTACAATTAAGAGTGCATTGACACTCCAAAAATGATGATTTATATGCACAAATATTCATGACCTTTTTAATGAATTAGAGGATGGTGGGTTATGAGATATAAATCAAGGTCAATGACTTAACCAACCAATGATACATAGAAAATGACATAAAACTTAACAACACATAATTAACCCATATAAGAAAATACTTTAAATAGAATATATCATAGACAATATAGATTTTGTTCACCTCCAAATTTATTGATTGAAGTTGGAAAGTGTGTAATTTATATTTTTACATATGAATATACCTTTGTTTGTGCATTTAGAGAAATAGAACCCTTTTTTGTGCAAAAAGAAAAAAAGGTATTTGTAATGCCCCTCCTTGCCTAACTCTTATTTGAGAAGGATTATGAGGTTATTTTGACGATTGACTGAAGGGTTTAGTAACCATGTTTCTAATTATTTTGTATGTATGTGACTTATGGAATGTACTCAATTGACTATATGCAATTAATAGTCTTAATTGTTGAGTATATTAGTGTATACATCATGATAAACATATGCTTGATCAGGGAATAAATACTTATGCTTTGAACAAGTGTGAGTTGTTCCATGTGGATAGGACCTCCATGACCTCTGGGTGGGGTTGATTAAAGGAAGAAGAAGGATAAAAAAGTCAAATTAAATATTGTGAAAAATTAATGAAATCAATTGAATTGAATTGATTTTATATTGCTTATATTTCATATCTACACACATGTATTGAAACACGATTTCATTGATCTTAGTGGTGCAGGACATTGGTCACATAGAGGTGGATATGGTTGTTTGGGAGAACTCCAGGTTGGGGGTCAAACAATAAATATTCATGGAGGGTAGTTGTCAATATTGTACAATTAAGTATTATGTTGTTTATATGATATTGAATTGTGTGATATATCTGTGGCATTTGCATGTGCAAGATACATGACAAGCCTTGACAACTTGCCAACATATGGGTGTGGGTCATAACCAATAAACCATTAATGGAGATGCAGAGCCTCAATAGAGGCGTGGAGTCTCAACTGAGGTGTAGAGTCTCAACTGAGGCATGGAGTCTCAATAGGGGCATGGAGTCTCAATTAAGGCTTGGAGTTTCAATAGGGGTGTGGAGTCGAGACTAAGGTATGGAATCTCAATAGGGGCGTGGAGTCTCAATTGAGGCATGGAGTCTCAATAGAGGCATGGAGTCTCTAATTGAAGAATACATGGTCTTATGATTTGGGGGTGCACAATAAGGTGGGATGACCGTAATCCCCAACAACTAATTATTTTATATGTAAAATTAATCTATGGTAAAATTAAAGGACCCTAAGGTTGAATTAATTTATAAATTAAATACCCACTTTAAGGGGGCTCTTAAAAATATCATTATTTTATTTTAAAAGAGAATTGTTATTGTAAAGAAAATATTGATTAATTATAAAAAAAGAGGGAATGATGCATGGGGGAAAGGGTGATGAATAATAGAGATTAAATAAATAAAATAAAGAGAGAAATTCCTGATTTTGCATGAGGTGGATAACCTCATGGAGTCTATAAATAATGGGGAAAAATCCATTTTTTGGGGGAAACCTGAGAAGCACAAAAATGATGCAGCATGAATGACTTATGAGAATGATAACTAGAATCTTGAAGGAAAATTAGCCTGATGAATATAGATGTTACCAGTGGATGGTAAGTAACAAGAATATTTTTCAATAAAAAATGGTTATGAGCCACACAACTCGGGGGTCTCAAGGAATTTTTTAATTTTTTTTCTTTCTGATTATGGTTGGGAGGAATCCAGTTGATAATGTAGAATTTGAATTGTATTCAGATCAAATGTATTTTCAAATTTGTTTTCGTGTATAATGGGTCACATATGTTTAATATTGTCCACAAAGGAGTTAATGGTTCATATTTCTTTAATTAACTCATGCTTGAAATTGTCTGTATTGTTGTGCCAATGGAATTGAGAATGTTGATGCTCTATAGCATGAAATTGGGTGCCAGAGGAGGGTCTTGAATATAAGATCTTTGTATTGAAAGAATGCACAGAGCTATAAGCTTTGCAAGAGGGAAGAGAGATTCATGATGATATAGTTGTATTTGACTTGGGTTGGATTTTGTTTGTGGGTATTTTCCACAGTTTATTCATATTTATTATGATTATTGAAGATTTAAAAATTTGGTGTGTGTGTTTTTTTCTAATTAGAGGAGTGTTTAAATAAACTATATAGACATGATTAATTTGTCCCTTGTGGTAAACCCCTTTCGTGTCATCAATCATGATTTTAGTGTTTTATTTTAACATAAAAATCTCCATGAATCCCTGTAATGAGATGTAATGTCAAATAATTTCTTTCTTCTCAGTGGATTGTTAAGAGTATTTAGAGTATTTTTAGGTGTGGATTAATTTTCTTTAAGAAGTGCTAAAATATTTATATGGTAAGATTGTTTCTCTAGATGTAACATAAATTCTAGATGCAATGTTTATCAATTTTGTATCCTTGCCATTAATTTGGTATTAGCAATAATTTGTTTTTCTAATACTTGTATCCTTAACACCCGAGGGTTCATGGTGGAGGGATATTCAGGTATTGGAGAAGGCTTGCTACACATGGGAAGATAAGACCATTGTGTCTTTGTACCAGTAATAGAAACATGGCCTCTGTACTCCATCTTTGAAAGATAATATATGATATTCTAAGAAATTACGTAAGCGACCAACCCCTTTGGCACATGAAAATTCTCAATATTCCTCCCATAATGATGTCTTTGCATTTACATAATCCTCCTCTGCCATTATAGACACTAATTCTATTTTTTGGATAAAACATTGTCATAACAAAAATACTATACCATTGTTAATCATATAGTATTTACAATGAATGTATAAACCCATAACCCTAATGGGGCCTAGAGATGTTGGATTTCATCTATACGACAGGAAACATCCTTGATTTATTGGGGAATAACGTCTAAAAAAAAATGAAATAGTAATAATGAGGGATGGAAAAACCTCTCCATTGTATCTTCCATGTGCTACTACTCTTTGGAAATGTGTGGACCCTTGTAATATGCTTGATAACTATCCTAAGGAATCCTAGGAGGAATTTCATAAATATCTGTCAAGTGTTAAATCTAGTGAAACAATGATGAAAACAGAGAGGTGCTATCAATCAACTTTAATGTTGAAGTCGTTTTATTGTTGAATTTATATTGTTTGAAAAATCTAAAACTAGGAGGAATTATACATATGTTGCAGCTAGATTTAGATAATAGACGGTGGATATCCCATCATCAATCAAGATGGCAACCCTTACCTATTACAACTTCCAATAGACCCTTGTGACAGATCTTGGACCGCAAGATATTTAAAGATTATTACAAGAGGACAAGTAATAACTATGTTTTAAATTCTTTAGCTACCGGGTTGCCTTTGTCTTCTTTTCCATGTAACTCTCATATTTTCCTTTCATCTGGAAGAGAGACGATGTCGGGTTCACTACAACCTAAAAATTATAAGAAATAGGAGGGATCTGTAGGTGTTACAATGGTTAGGAGAGTCCTTACAAAGGGTGAAACGGGTGTATTACCTCAGTAGATAGACTATAGCTCTCCATGTGTGGCTAGTTTTTCAGAATGACTGGAGGTTCCTATCTGTCATAAGCGGGGAGTAAACAATCATCCACAGCGGGTGTGGAAGCCAAAGAGGAAAAAACACTACTTAGTAATGTGTATGGACGTAGGATTAGAATAATCCTGCAACCTTTCTCTCTATGCTCTTGTGGGTAGATTAGCTTACATGGATTACTTCTCTCAAAAGATGACAGAGTGGATGAAGATTTCATGAGAGCCTGTTTTGGGATATTTACCTGATGCTTTAACCTTACCTAGAGGATGGCTAGGGTTTATTTTTAAGAGTCTAGAGGACTCGTCTTGTATCCTTGATAATGTTTGGGGATATGGTGTTGGAATATTGATGTTGAAGCAGTGGCACATCAACTTCAACCCTGTAACATAGTACTTTAGCTTCCACCACATCTAGGTTCTCCTTCCGGGGCTTCCATTACATCTATGGAATTCAAAGGCTCTGGAGATGATATGTAACACTTTATGGTGCTTTTTAATGGTGGATGAACAAGATCTACACACTGCTGATAAACAAATGGAAAAGGTTCTTGTTGAGGTTGACATTCATGCAAGTTTGTTGGAAACCTTGGATATAGAGTGGCAAGGCCTTTTATTCGCCCAACGGTTGGGTTACATGGGCCTGCCTTTCTGCTATTCGATTTGTTGATGAACATGAAACTTACAAAAGGATTGTTCATAGTTTTATGGAGTTTCAAATGAGGAGTACCTCTTGGAGGATAACATGGTTGACAACTACTCTCCTTTGTGGGATTCTCTATATGTGGGAGATGTTTTGGTTTTAATGTCTGAAGAGAGCCCTGAATCGATGGTAACTACATACATTGGTAAGATCAAAATTTTATGTCCTATGTTGTATAGTTCGATTTCTTCTTGGGAGAGAGACCATTTATATAGTCTTGTTCATTCATACTCAGATCATCAGGCTGAGGTTAGTTTTCCACCTATGGTGGGCACAGTCCTTACATCTCATGTTATCTCTACTATTTTGCCAGTGACCTCTCTGGCTCCTTATCCTCTAATTGTTTTGAGTTATCCTCTTTTTCTTGTTTCATTAGAAGAGGAGGATTCCATTATTGTTCCAGGTTATGTTGAACCAACCTTTAGCAATCATTCACTGGATATAATAATCTCCTCCTTAGCTCCTTCCATTAATGGAAACATTGGCTCCCTTCATATTCCAACATACCTAGGGAAAGCTTTAGTCACTAGATTCAACTCTAAGGGAGTTTCCTCTGATACCTCAGGTGTAGGAGATCCTAGGAAGGATCCAACATGGTCATGGGGCCTGGGTTTGGAGCTATCTCCCATTAAAACTAGGAGTGCTCGTAAAAAGGTGAGTTTTGTGGGTTCTTCTTCTGCTATACAGTCTGTTGTTCTAGATCAAGGGGCGCTTAGAGGCATGAAATCCATCGCATAGGCTAAGTCATGATCCTTATATACCTCAATATTATAGGGGTGGGAGGACCCCTGAAACTTGCCTCCTTGAGAAGACTTTTAGATAAATCTCATCCAACTGTAATTTTCTTACAAGAAATTTTGGTGGAAGTGGTTAAGGCTAGAAATTTCATGTACTTTCTCAGTCCTGAGTGGATGATCTGTGATGTAAGCTCTGTTTGAAATTATGGTGGGCTCCTTGTTTCTTGGGACCCTACCTACTTTGATTTAGTGCTGGTCCTAAGTTGTGGCAACATTTTTTTGACAGGTACTAGCTTAGCGACAAAAATGAAGGTGCCTCTCCTAAATGTTTATGGACCATGCCAAGAGCACAATAAATTCTGGGAAAATGTTGATAGAGTGGGTATTTTAGAAGTTCATGAATTGATTATGGTAGGTGATTTGAACTTAACGATGATTTTAGAGGATATTTTGGGAGAGTCAGCGCAGGCAGATTCTTTGGCAGGCTTTTCTAAAGATATTTTTTCAAGAAACAAATTGGTGGATGTGGCTCCAGCTGAGGTGGTGCCGACGTGGAGAAATGGAAGGTCCATATTTGAAAGAATATCAAAGATATTAGAAAATTTCTATTTGGTGGAGGACTTTCTCACTACTTTTTGTAGATATCGAGCATGGATCGATTATCCCTTTATATCTAATCACACTCCAATATTTCTTTAGTTGGGTGACGATTGCTCTGTGGAATCTTATCCTTTTAAATTAAACCCAAATTGGTTATGATATGCTTCCTTTGATTCTTTAGTGAGTGAGGCATGGAATGATACAACTGATCTAGATGGATATTGGTGGCCACCCACCCATTCCAACTGGCTCCTCGTGTCCATTTTTGTTCAGCACGTCTTTCTGTACTATTTTATAATTGTGAGTTCTACACTTTTGGGGCTGTATGAAGCCTCACACATTGTACAGGTGGATACGGGTGGCCTCTCACCTAACCCAACTGTCCTATTTTGTATATTTTCATATCAACACATCTTGTTGTACTTTCAGGGATTTTTTGAGGCCCCAAACATCGTTTTTTTGACTTGCCATAGTAAGAATGTAGAATGATTTAGAGTCTAATGAAAAAAATTGTAGTTCTCTGAAATACCTTTCCAATGGGATATCGCGCACCTAAAATGGAGGTCGTATGAAAAATTTATGACCCTAGGAAGTTGAGGTACCAAATTACACCAACTTACCCATAGGGCCCACATGACTTTTGGCATTTCACCTTCTAGGATTAGGGTTTTGGATGTATAGGGTTTTGGAATTCATGAGTAATATGAAAAGGGCCTATGGAGCCTCATTGTAATCCATTCTTCTCAAACGAATGTGTGTAGCAACCACATCTCTTCTCAGAGATAGATACCGCCATTCGAGCAAGTTTCAATTCTGCAGTTTTACAATTTCAGCCTATTTCATTTTTTAATAGATGATATTGTTCATTGAATATTTGTGTTATTCTTCCTATCTTTGTGTTTATGGTATTCAGTCTATAATCAGTTCGTTCCACTCCTAAATCTAGATCAGTGGTATTAGAGCAGTTTTCTCTTCATTTATTTTTCTTCGTGCATGTCCTCGACAAGGTCTCGGTACAAGAAGTTGGGACTCGAAACAATCGATCCATTACCATAGTGGCAGTTCCAAACCTGAAAACAACCCATGGGAGATTAAAATAAATATGATGGATCAGGAGAGCCTATTAAAATGTTGCTCAAGGAAGCCCTCACATGAAAAAGGAACGAAATTATGGAAAACTTTGCGCATATGCTTCGACGGTTTCCCATGGGAGAAACATCTTCATAAGGCATCCATGCAACCCCCTTCAAGGTATAGGTAAATTTTGATATTCCATCATTTAAAGGACTAATAAATGCAAATGTTGTAGATAAATGGTTAAATCTGCTTGAATTATTTTTTCGGTCCACAATTTTTTCGATCAGGAAAATATCACTTTTTCACTCCTCAAGGTCATTTCCCATGTTAAATATTGGTGGGATACCTACTATGAGCAAAGGGTCGTGGAGGAATCTACAATTTTTGTGGTGGGCCCTACACGGGATTCCTTCTGAGATGCCATTAAAGAAAAATACTACCATGTTGGAAGCTACGAGGACCAGTACACTAGATGGACCACCCTACATCAAGAAAGGGACTAGACAGTACCAAACTTCACCAATATTTTCCATACCCTCAGCACCAAATTGGGTATCAAATATTTTGAGCATCATATGGTGCTCAAATACCACAACTCTTTGCATAGATACATTCAAACAGAAATGGATTTCTTGGATATTGCCTCATTGGGCACAACTTATAGATACGTTGTCAAGATCGAGAAAAAATTTAAGAAAAAACGACAAGAGTTTGGATCTACGAACCCCTCACAGTCGAAGCAGGGAAACAATAATACCAACCCACACTATAGGGGAACAACTCATGATGGCTTCCCTTAGGAAAATCTGTCCAATACACAACACAAGAAGGCAAATGAGAAGATGAAGAAGGACATGGGAAAATGGTGCGAGTACCATAAAATTCCTTGGCACAACACCGATGAATGCCGCTCCAAGAAGTCCCTTGTGGCCAAGATGAAGTCTTCTGAGTCAAAGGTCAATTCTAATTCTGAGTCAAATCCTTAAGAAGGGAAGCAAATTATCGATGTTGAACCCACTACCATGGTCACTACCACCAAAGTCCATCCAAGCAAACTAGAAGAACCAAAGGAAGGGGAACGCTTCTTTCACTCACAGATGTGGGTCAAGGGGGCTTTGATTCACTTCATTGTTGACAACGATAGTTAGAAGAATCTAATTTCAGTAGAGGTCGTCAAGTGGCTGAACCTACCAGCGACACCACACCCACAACCCTACACCATCGGCTGGCTTTGTCAAGGAAGAGATCTCTGTGTGATCTGAAAATATCTTTTAATGACTTTGGTTGAGTTATTAATCGCATGTGTTAATTAACCATTTATGAAGCTGAACCAAAGAGAATGAATTTAATGAAGAAACATAGAAACCATAAAACAATATACAGATCTGAACTGAATCAATAAGAACAACAAACCATAACAAGAGAAGTGATAATGGAGTTTGACACAAAATTGCCTATGTCTCCGGGCCTTTGTCTCAGCGGGGGAGGCTTCTTTATTAATTATTAAATGATTGCAAAGTACATCAAAAGTACATAAAATTGAATCCATTCTAATCTCGTTGTGTTTTTCACAACCTCATAAATCCAATGCAACTGATGACACTAAAAAAAGCTGAGTATAGCCTCCAAAAACGACCTCCAAAGTTCTGCTCCTCAATAGGTCCCCTGCATAAAAATGGCTTTGGCTTTGATTTGATTCAGCATAAATTTTCTTTGACTGTCCTCCATGGCCTCAAATAGGCCTAGTTTATATACATTTAGAGTTGGTTATCATTCCCCAACTTCCTCCCAAAATCTGGGCTCAAAAAGAGTCCAATATCTCCCAATAATGGCCAAAATCCACTATTACAGGCTTAAAAACAATAAAAAATCCAAAATGTATAGTTAAAAACCCACTTTATCAAAATATATGGGCTAATCCCCCAAAAGGTGGTGTGTGCCCCCTCTAAAATGCTCACATGCACCTTAATTTGGCCAAGCATTGGCCCTTAAATCACGTTAGCCCCTAAATTTATGGCACATATGATGTGACCTAGTCTAAAATAGGAAAACCCCTGCGTGCCTTTCAAGTGGAAGCTCCTGGTTTTGGGGTGTTCACCATGGAACCACCCTTATCACCTCCCGCATTCTCCTAGATATATGGTGTTCTGACAAGCAACCACGGGTTGGGGCTTAGCCCCAACCCCCTCCTTTTTGCGGCTTAAGCAAAGCATAAAAGATTTATAATATAATGTGGGCTTATATTCATAAGTCACATGGTGGGCGCATTGTTGTTGGACCATTACTCAAGAATTTGGCTTGGTTGTTGGTCGTGGGTTCAAAACCCATAGACCCCAAACATAATTTTGAAACTTGCCACATGTTTTTATGACTGGGTGCCACGTGGTTTCCCATGCCTGGGCCACGTGGCACTACCACATTTGACAATTCACATGCCATGTGTCGGTATTGTATTGGTCCAAGTCTACAACATATACCTAGTCATAGGTTTCCACTTGTCATCACCTTCCTCTACCACGTCAACATCCTGAAATAGCTTTGGTGATGTCATGCTGACGTCAGCATTGACATTTTGCCAATTGACCTGTTGACTTTTTAGTTGTTTAAGAATCTGATCAGAGAGCGATAAATATCGCATACAGAACTTGTTTGAGAAAGTAAATATATGGTCAAAATCAGCACGATGAGTCGGTAGCAATGGAAGTGGTTTCATATAATTCCAATAACTTTCATTTTTGAGCTTTTTTGAGCCCTATCAGTCTCCTGGATCTGATTCTGGATCACACCTCCCCAATAAAGGACCTTTTGGTCCCCAAAAGGTTACAAAAATGGACTTTGACTGATTACATACTCATAACGAGAAAAAAAAAATGCAATGTTGTACAAAAATGATGTTATAACAGGTCATCATTTCAACATGTGTGAT
Source organism: Picea engelmannii (assembly GCA_009831015.1). NCBI lineage: Eukaryota > Viridiplantae > Streptophyta > Pinopsida > Pinales > Pinaceae > Picea > Picea engelmannii. The sequence goes on along the minus strand of ML809807.1, from coordinate 108,183 downwards.
TACATTAATGGAAACAAAATACAACGAAGTTGAGACATCCACTTCTAGAAAAACCAAGTGGTTGGTTTCTTTCCTTCATGGTGTTCCTCTTACTTCACTGGTAATCCTTCCTCCTTTGTAAGTACATGCAAAATCCTTTTTTCCTTCCTTGGACGAAGCTTTGGATTAAGCTTCCAACAACTAGCCTTTTGATGTCCACTCTTGTTGAAAAACGTGCAATGAGTTTTTGGCATCCATACCTGTTTACCCTTCTCTTTCCTTTGTTGTGGAGTTCAACCTTTATGTTTTGTTTCCTTTTTGGTTGACATAGGCTTCCTATACAAAGTTTTTCTCTTCCAACACTTGGCAACACAATGCTTGGGTGAATGAAAATAAGTACATGGATAAAGATTCCACAAGTTCAGGATTATTTGATTATGCTTATTATAATCAAAAGGAGAATTGGTAAGAACATGACCATTATACCTTCCATGCTGATATTCACTTAACTTTGGAGATGACTTGCGTTCACTACCACAATCCAGAATTGATGCACCATTACCTTTGGTGAAGTGTTCCTGCAATGATTTAAGTTGGCCATTTGAAGCATTACTTGCTTCTGAAGTTTTGAAACCAATCTTGGAGGATGCTCCAAGCTCGACTTTGCCATATCCCAATCCTAAATATCAAGACCTTTTCTCAACCTCAATAGGATTTACAATGCCTTTACCTTTACATCCAAGGCCCTTCCCTTCTTCATAACCCATCTTGGTTAGCAATTCCAAACCTACACCTCTTGTATGTTTTTCAAATGCATCAAAACCAATTTGATGAGGAGAAGGAGAATTTGATGAATGACCTTCAATGCATACCTTAGAGTTGTTTTCTGAAATAGATATAGAAGGCACTTCCTTCAATCCTTCCTTTACTTTGTTGTTCTTTGAAGCTTTTACTTTAGGTGATCTCTTTCGTTCCAAGTAGTCTTCATACAACACTTTCACCATCTCGGCCATGGAAAACACCAAATTTATGAACTCTTTCTCATCTTGAGAAAGTCCTCTTGTAGTTTCCATTTTCTCCCTTGAGATGAGATCTTCCCTGGCTAACATGCAAACTCAAATTCCAAATGTCAACTATGTCTGATACCACTTGATCCGAAAAGATCTTTTAATGACAGTGGTTGAGTTATTAATCACATGTGTTAATTAACCATTTATGAAGCTGAACCAAAGAGAATGAATTTAATGAAGAAACATAGCAGCCATAAAACAATATACAGATCTGAATTGAAGCAATAATAATAGCAAACCATAAAAAGATATGTGATAACGGAGCTCGACACAAAATTGCCTATGTCTTCAGTTCTTTGTCTCAGTGGGAGAAGCTTCTTTATTAATTATTCAATGCTTGAAAAGTACATCAAAAGTACATCAAATGGATTCCATTCTGATCTCTATGTGTTCTTCTCGACCTCATAATTCCAATGCAACTGACGGCACTGAAAAAGACCGAGTATAGTCTCCGAAAATGGCCTCCAAAGTTCTGCTCCTCAACAGCTCCCCTGCATAAAAATGGATTTGGATTTGCTTTGTGTCAACATAACTCAGCTATGAATTTCCTCCATGGCCTCAAAAATTCCTTTTTTATATATATCTAGAGTTTTTTATCATTCCCCAACTTCCTCCCAAACCCTGGGCTCAAAAAGAGTCCAATATCTCCCAATAATGGCAAAAATCCACTATTACAGGCTTAAAAACAATATTGTATAGTTAAAAACCCACTTTATCCAAATATATGGGCTAAGCCCCCAAAATGTGGTGTGTGCCCCCTCTAAAATGGTCACATTCACCTTAATTTGGCCAAGGCTAAGCGTTGGCCCTTAAATCGCGCTAGCCCCTGAATTTATGGCACATATGATGTGACCTCGTCTGAAATAGGAAAACCCCTGTGCACCTTTCAAGTGGAAGCTCCTAGTTCTGGGGAGTTCACCATGGAAACACCCTTATCACCTCTCATGTGCTCCTAGATATATGGTGTTCTGACAAGCGACTACGGGCTGGGGCTTAGCCCCAACCCCCTCCTTTTTGCGGCTTAAGCAAAACATGCAACATTTATAATATAATGTGGGCTTATATTCATAAGTTACATGGTGGGAACATCGGTGTGGACCATTAATCAAGGTTTTGGATTGGTTTTTGGTCGTGGGTTCAAAAAATACAAACCCTAAACATAATTTTGAAACTTTCCACACATTTTTATGACTGGGTGCCACACGGTTGCCCATGCTTAGGCCACATGGCACCACCACATTTGACAATTCACATGCTGTGTGTTGGTACTATACTGGTCCAAGTCTACAACATATGCCCAGTCATAGGTCACCACTTTTCATCACCTACCTTTGCCACGTCAACATCCTGAAATAGCTTTGGTGATGTCATGCTGACGTCATCATTGACCTTTTGCGAGTTGACCTGTTGACTTTTTAGTTGTTTGAGAATCTGATCAAAGTGCGATAACTCTTTCATACAAAACCCATTTGATAAAGTAAATATATGGAAGGAATCAGTACGACGAGACGGTTGCAATGGAATTGGTTTCTTCTGATTCCGAGAACTTTCATTTTTGAGCCTTTTTGAGCCCTATTAGTCTCCTGGATCCGATTCTGGATCACTGTGTCAACCAACAATGTATTCTGTCCTACAACATCAAGACTTTAAAAGATGAGGTGTTGTGTGATATTTCTACCCTTGAAGGTTTTGATGTTCTTTTAGGACAACCATATTTACGGAATCATCATGTTGTGTATGATTCTAGACCCTGCAGTGTTATTATTACTTTGGGTAGACAATTTTACAGGATTCCAGAGGTGGCACCGCCTACTACTATTTCTTTAATCCCTTCTAAGTAATGCAGTAAGGTCATTTCACAAACCGATAAGTTTGTCTTCTTTGTGATCCGTTCTCACAGTAAGAAGAAGGTCGTCCCCGCATCTGTGGCCTCTACACAACACCTCTCTTTGCAGCAGAAGGAAATGGATGGGATCGTGGAAGAATACATAGACATCTTCGTCTCACCTACAGGGGTACTGAAACACTGCCAAGTCAATCATCCAATTGATCTGACCCCCAACGCACCTCTACCTAATGGACCAGTCTATCGATGCTCGTTGATGGAAAATGACGAAATTAGGCATCAAATCCAAGATCTTCTTCAAAAGGGGCACATCATATCCAGCTCCTCCCCTTGCGGAATCCCGATTGTACTATGTATAAAAAGGATGGGACTTTGTGACTCTACATTGATTACAAATACTTAAACAAAATCTTAGTCAAGAACCACTATCCCACTCCCAAGATTGATGACCTTATTGACCAACTCAAGGGGGGAAATTTATTCAACAAGATTGACCTGAAGTCTGGCTACCATCAGGTTCCCATCAAACCAATGGATTTATGGAAGACAACCTTCAAGTCTAAGGAAGGTCTCTATGAATGTCTAGTCATGCGCTTTGGATTAACAAATGCACCAACCACTTTCATGAGGTTGATCGATGATGTATTGAGACCCTTCACCAATTCCTTTGTGGTAGTATATTTGGATGACATCCTCATCTTCAACAGAACATGGGAGGAGCACATGCGACATATTCAACAAGTTTTGAGCACTCTATGACAACACAAGCTTTATGACAACTTGGAAAAATGCTCTTTTAGAATGAACATGGTCCAATACCTGGGCTACATTGTTGATGAGCATGGTCCAATACCTGGGCTACATTGTTGATGAGCATGGGGTACATGTTGATCCAGCTAAGATCCAAGTCATCCATGACTGGCCAACCCTGACCACACTGACCAAGCTTCAGATCTTTTTAGGACTCACCAATTTTTACCGATGGTTTGTGTTGGGATTCTCCCATATTGTCTCGGATCTCAACCAGGTGACCAAGGGTAGTGGTAGGGCCAAGTTCATTTGGGGGAAGGAGAAACAACTAGAATTTGAAGATCTGAAACATCATTTGTGCTCAGCTCCCGTACTCTCCTTGCCCGATCTGCAACAACCATTCGAGATTGAGACTGATGCATCTGACTATGTTGTGGGCATAGTTATCACTCAACATGGGCATCTGGTGGCATACCATAGTGAGACACTCTTCGATGTTGTCCATAAATACTCCACCTATCACAAGGAAATATATTCCATTATACATTCATGTCGTCAATGGAAAAATTACATTATGGGGAAAAATTACATTATGGGGACAAACATGACCATACACACTGATCACAAGCCTCTGTAGTTCATACAAACACAGGGGAAATTGAAGAATGAAACCCATCATAAGTGGTCCACCTACTTGCAATAGTTCCATCTCAACATCAAGTATATGATAGGTATCTCCAATTGTGTCACTGAATGCCTCAGTCAACCTCTTGTGGATGCACTTAACATTGTGCTCCATTCATGTGGACATGAAACATCGAAGTGGCCCCAAATTTAATAGCAAGATCTAGACTTTGCCACCACATATCATCTCTTGGGTACAGATGCCACTGTCACTGTTTTTCACATTCAGGATAGACTTTTATGCCACCTGGTCCATCTATGTGTTCCTACAAGCGAGTGTGCGAAGCTGATTTGGGAAGCCCACTACAGTTGGGTGGCAAGACATTTTGTCATAGATAAAATTGTGGTCGTCCTTCAGAAACATTTTATTGACCAAAACTTTGACTGAAAATCTGCAAGTATATCAGATCTTGCACTGTTTGCACCATTTCAAAGTTGACCATCAAGAATCAAGGCTTATACACCCCTCTGCCTATTCCTGAGAAGACATGGGCATCCATATCCATGGATTACATGTCTGGTTTTCCGACCACCAAGCACGGAAATGACTGCGTGTTTGTGGTCTTTGATCGGTTTTCGAAGATGGCCATCCTCATAGCCTGTAAGAAGACTGTCACGACGACCAATATTTCCAAGCTCTTATTTGAATGGGTTTGGGTGCACTTTGGGATACCACAGACCATCATCTCCGACCAAGACAACAAGTTCCTCAGCACCTTTTGGTCAAGTCTCTAGTCTCTGTTGGACACCAAGCTCACAAAATCCACTTCTTTCCACCCCCAAACCGATGGCCAAACCAAGGTCGTCAATCGGATTACTGTGCACATCTTGTGCATGTACAAATCTAAGCATCCTCATACATGGGACAAGAGTCTCCCATATGTTCAACACAATTACAATAGAGCTCTCCATAGTTCAACCTACCATAGCCCATTTCAGGTGGATTTGGGATTCCAACCCTTGGGACCCATTGATGTTGCAATTCCTCTTGCCACCACATAGAAAAAATATTCGCTTGATCAGTCTACGGTCGACAAATCCACCAGATTCATTGAGCAGATTCAACACATCCGCCAACAGGTCCAAGAGATTTTGCATAAATCCAATGCTAAGTACAAGAAGCGCCATGATAAACACATGGTACAACACCAGTTTCAGGTTAGCGAAAAAGTCTGGTTTCATTTGCAAAATGAGAATCTCACCAGGCCCCATTGGAAGCTTTAGCGACTTCGTTATGGGACTTACACTATTACCAAGGCTGTGGGTAGCAATGATTTTGAGCACAACACTCCACCCTTCCTTGGTCTGCATCCAATATTCAATGTGGACCTCCTTCAACCATATTTCCCACCATTATTGGACACCTCTAAGATCTCTGAACAACTGACACCAATAGATCTCAACCCTGACTGCATGGAACAAGCATCCACCGATCAGATAGTGGACACACAGGTCAAGGGAACTCGCCAACAACAAATCTAGTTTTATCGGGTTGTCAAGGTAGGGAAACTCCTACACCAAGGCAAGTGGCTCACCTGGGGCCAAATCCAATAGAATTTTACTCACTTGATGGGGGAACTCAATGCAATGGATACCATTTCTTCCTAAGGGGGGAGGATTGATCCAGATGGATATTGGTGGCCAGCCACCTATTCCAACTAGATCCTCATGTCCATTTTTGTTCAGCACATCTTTTTATCCTATTCTATAATTGTGAGTTATACACTTCTAGGGATGTCTGAAGCCTCACACATTCTCCAAGTGTATACATGTGGCCTCTCGCCTAATCCAAATGGCCTATTTTGTATGTTTTCATATCATCACATCTTGTTGTACTTTCAGGGTTGTTTTAAGGCCCAAAACATTGTTTTTTTGACTCGCCATAGTCAGACTATATACAGAGTTAGAGTCTGATGGAGAAATATGTATCTCTCTTAAATACCTATTCAATGGGCTATCACTCACCTAAAATGGAGTTCATATGCAAAATTTATGACCCTAGGAAGTTGAGGTACCAAATTACACCAACTTACCCATAGGGCTCGAATGAATTTTGGTGTTTCACCTTCGAGGGTTAGGTTTTTGGATGTCTAGGGTTTTTGTATTCATGAGTAATATGAAAAGGGCCTATGGAGCCTCATTGTAATCCATTCTTCTTAGAAATATGTGCATAGATCCACATCTCTTCTCAGAGATAGCTACCACCATTTGAGCAAGTTTTAGTTTTGGAATTTTACAGTTTTAGCCTATTTCATTATTTTCTAGAGGATATTGTTCATTGAATATTTGTGTTATTATTCCTATCTCTGTGATTATGGTATTTAGTCTATAATCAGTTCGTTCCACTCCTAAATATGGATAAAAAACTCTACAACTTCCAGAGGGAGCACAAAGAATATTGGCAGGGAGGTTAACTAGTTTGAAAGCATAGGCAAAGATCTGGTCTAATGAAAAAAGGATAAGGGAACGCCTTGAGATGGAAAAAATCGAAGGCGACCTAGATGACCTCTTTCGTCTGAAGGCCTAGGGATTGAAGATTGAGGACTATGAGTTCAAAGTTATATTATTGGAGGATGAACGCAAAAAGAAGCTATTGGAGGAGGAGGAGCGATGGAGATAGAAAATCAGATCAATATGGATTAGTAGTGGTGATAAAAATACTAAGTTCTTCCATCATTTTGCCATATTTAGAAGGAATAAAAAAAACATTTGGGAGATCGAGGATGATGCGGGAAGGGTTCATTCGAATTTAGAGGACATAAAGAATGTCATTATCAACCATTTTAAAACTTTCTATCAGACCATGGGAGAAAATCTAATTGGTGATCAAGTTGCTACTGCAAGGATTTTCCCTAGGATGGTTAAGGAGGAGGAATTCTTATCATTAGAAAAGAAATGCACAAAGGAGGAAATTATATAGGTAATGAAAGGTTTCACAAAGGAAAAAAGTCTTGGGCCAGATGGTTGGACTGCTGAATTTTTTCTTCATTATTTTGAGTTGGTTAGAAAGGACTTGCCCGAGGTTGTGGAGGAGTCAAGATTAAGTGGCGAAGTTATAAAATAGATAAAATCTACTTTTATAGCTCTGATCCCTAAATTTAATTGCCCCAACATGTTCTCTGATTTTCTCCCAATCGCTCTTTGCAATATATGCTATAATATAATTGCAAAAATAGTAGCAAAGAGAATTCATCCTATCCTCTCTTGAGCGTTACCAGAATAAAAAATGGGCTTCCTCAAGGGAAGGCAGATCTTAGATGCTATTGGCATGACACAGGAGTGTCTGCACAACATAAAGAAAAAAAAATTACAAGCTATTATTCTAAAGATGGATGTCAAGAAGCCATATGACTGCATTAATTGGGACTTTTTGAGGCTTGTCCTCCTCCAATGTGGATTTGGGTTGGAAACTACTAATTGGGTAATGGGTTGTGTAACATCTACTATTTTTGATATTTTGATCAATGGGGAGGCGAGAAATTTCTTCCGGAGCAAGCGTGGTCTTCACCAGGGTTGTCCCTTGTCTCCCTTCCTATTTATACTTGTGATGGAAGGCCTTAGCATTATGCTAAAAAAGAGACAAGTCAAGGGGGTGATGACAGGGATTAAAGTTTCTAAACTAATAAATATTGTACACCTGTTATTTGTGGACAATGTTATTATTATGACAAGTACAAAGTTTTCTAAATGGACTGAGATAAGTAAACTTCTAAATATATTCTATCAGGCGTCGGGGATGCGAGTTAATACTCAAAAATCAACCTTCCTCCATATGAGCATTGAGCAGGAAACTCTAGACGAGTTAAGAGTTTTATTCATTTTTTATTTCAAATACCTTTTAGGGGGCTTCATTTATCTGGGGTAATTTCTAAAACTAGAATGTTATAGAGCTGAGGACTAGTGTTGGCTTATTGAAAAGTTCGAACACATAATCAGTCACTGGTGAAACAAGTTGTTATCAATGGGAGGCATGTATGTTCTTGTAAAGGTTGTCTTGGAAAGTATTCCAGTTTATTGGTTGGCATTAGCCCACATCCCGCTGTCAGTTCTAAACAAAATTAGATAGTTGGTTTTCTCCTTTCTATTGTCCGACAACAAGAAGAGAAGAAGTTATCATTTGTGCAATTGGGAAATAGTTTCGAAGCCAAATCTATATGGAGGATGGGGGCTAAGAAATTAATTCATTTTCTATAGGGCCTTGGCATCAAATACTTTATGGAGGGTTCTGCCAAAACCTGGTATATGAATTAGGATGATAAAAGATAAATATTTTCCTCATGAACCAGCCCATACGTGGTTAAGATCGACATCTGCAAGGTCGAATTATGGATCATAGATTTGGAAAAACTTAATTAATTCTTTATCGCTTGTTTTACAATGGCTAGCTTGGAATCTGGGCACTGGTTAGTCTATTTTTATTGGGAGAGATGTCATCTTGGTTTTGGGAAAGGATTTGCTTTTATCAAATGATTTAGTTGAGAATTTGAACCATAAAAACATACACCTGCTTTACCAAGCAAGCTATGACCAAACACAGGGATCTCTATGCACTAACTAGTTAGACTGTACAGTTCTAGAGCTCGAGGGAGACTTAGCGACTGAATGGGAAAAGTATAGAAATGATATGATTAGCTCAGGCATACATCTTTAGCATCGCCTGGATGATTTAATATGGATGAGAGGTGATAAAACAAGTAATCTAACGGTTAAAAATGTGCACAATGCAGTTGCGACAAATCTATGGACTACAAAAGTGGGTGGCTGGAGGAGAAAGTTATGGAAATGGGATTTCCCTTTAAAAGTTAAGTTATTTACTTGGATGGTAGAAGAAAATATGATTCTTAACTGGAAAAATCTCCAAAAAAAGAGGATGGGTGGGACCAGGAATATGTTTGCTATGCAAAGGTAGGAGGGAGACAAGTAAGCACCTATTTGTGAATTTCCGATTCACCATTTCAGTATGGAATAGGGAAAAAATTGCACTAAATTTACCGAGTGGATGGACTGGCCAAACCATGAATGAATGTTATGAATAATGGACAAAGATGAATCCATATTTACCTACGTTGCCTGCCTTTCTTTGCTGGTACATTTGGAATGAAATAAATATTACTATCTTCGAGTCAGGCTCTCCCTCTTTTCAAAAGCTAGTTTACAAAGCTATTGGTGCAGTAAGTATTTATGGAATCAAGGTAAAAGACACTCTTCCTTGTACTATTCATGTACATATTCTGGTTGATAGAGACATTGCTTGGTTTGACATGGTATCTCAACAATGTGGTGAAAAACTGGGGTTGGAGGTAATATTATGATTAATAGTAACAGTTCTTTTTTGTGGACTTTCAACTGTGGTCAAGGGACAAACACCAGGGCTTAACTATTGGGAGCTTGGGCCTCTCTAACATTGGCCATCAGATTGTCAATTTCAAACTTACTATTGTTAGGGGACTCCAATATAGTAATAGAATGGATAAATAAGAGGGGATCACTCCAGACAATAGATCTAGAAAGATGGAAGGAAAGGATCGTAGAAACTCTTCCACTCTTCAAGAATATCTCATTTGCTCATATATATAGAGAATATCAAGAGACAAATAGATTATCAAAGATGACCCTTTCCAATCTGTCTGGAAGAATTGAATTTACTCATTGGGAGGATGGTAATGAGGGTCCTACTCATTACTTAAAGTTATTCTAATTGTATTAGAGATAGTGTTTTTCAAAGACTAGCTATATAGTAGTCGTATTTTTTAGTCATAATGCTAATGCAAAGTTTTGAGGGACAAATTCATCCTTTTTTGTTTATTGTTCTATTATTGTTTGTATTTTGGAAGCTACCAATGGGTATCATGTTTTGAGCGCAATGCTTAGCTATGTATGAAACCATCATTTATTTTGTTTAAAGGTCCTATGTCGAAAGGATAGATGTAAGAAAACTTCTTATATTTTTATGAATATAAAAGAGAAATTTCCTATGGAAAAACAAATATGTAGATTGTTCAATATTTTTATGCAAGATTCTTGGACTATTATTCTGATAGGTCCAAGGTAAGTCAGTTATAAGTTGGTACTGTAGAAAGTATTCGTAAATTCCTTTTCTTACCCAGAATCTTATTATTCTGACAAGTCCAAGGTAAGGAATTTAGTTATAAGTTGGTACTGTAGAAAGTATTGGTAAATTCCTTTTCTTACCCAGAAGCACAGTGCTCAAGACTCTAGAAAGTATATATCAGGGTGATCGATTGATAAGTTCTATGTATCAATATTAAGCCATACTTTTTCTTATTTGAATTCAGATCCTAAAACACAACTTGGATTAGTTTCATGTAACTTCTGTGCACTTCTTGCAATGTATTTGTTCATTTTATAGCTTGTAGTATCTTTTAAAATATCACCAAATAGAATGTTGTTAGACCAATGAAATAAAAACAAAATTTATAATTAATGAATTTACACATATATAGATATACTTATTCTCTTCATAATCCTTCTTTTGTTCAATGGTGTAGTAGGATAATGTTAATGTTTGAGGGAGTTACATATGGTATCAAAGCTAGCTACAACACTGTGGTTGAATGGGCTAAAGAAAATAAATAAAAAATAATAGCATGAAAAGTTTGACAAGAACAACTTTGGGAATGGTCAATATGGTTGGTTGAATCTCTACATTCCCTTGTTCATACTCTACTTACACATATCTCAATATGTCTACCATACCCTGAAGTTTATTTTGGAAAAAGACATTAAGGAGGGATTGATTCTCTATTTATTTGATATGATAACCTGAAAAATACTATCATGAATGTGATGAGGTTGAATTCCTTTATTTATTGCAAATCCTACTATCCAAGATATTTCCTTACTTGGATACCTATGGGTTAGAAAATTCTTTCCTCCATGTTGTTTGAATTTAAATTTATTTTCAAATTTGAGCTACCTTGAATCCGATAAAGTTTGTGTGAAACAAATGGGTAAAACTATGTATATTTTATAGAACCAAGAATTTTGCAATCTATTGAAAGGCACTTGTGATTTACTTGTAGAGGATCTTAGTCTATGGAGGTTATGTATAGAGTATAGACTATGTGTACCCTATTTTTTATAAATTTCCACCCACCAATTTTCTTTTTCCCAAAGCCCCTCTTATCTTTGAGAAAATTATTGGTAGCGACAGAGTTGAAGATGTTGCAAGAGAATCATATGTTCTGTGAGAGGATTTGGTTACAAATCTTCCAAATTCCCATTCAATAGAGCATGGGTAAGATGCCAAAGCTACTCTTAATGGAAAAATCTTTAAAAATTGGTTTGGAAAGCAAGTAGTTCCAATGGTTGAAGTTTCTCTTGAGTGGTTGAACAAGGGAAGTTCATTCCTTTTGAAAACATTATAGTGGATAGATAAATATGCCAAAAATGATTTTTTAAAACAAGTTTTTAACAGGAAAATCTCATTTGGATGAAAATTTTGTTGTTTTTACACACCCTTTTAACTTGCATCTTCATTCGTTTTTTACAACATTTTTGTGCAAGACAAGAAATATCTTTTATGCACAAAATATATGCCAAAAGGTGTGCAAACTGCCTCTATTTTTTTTTCTCTAACTTGAAATGGTGATTATTTTCTCATGCAATTTCTGAATTTCATTCTTGCATCAGATCCATTTTGGTTCATGGAGAATTCGTCATTATTTTTTCTCAATCATTTTTCTATGTTGTATGAGGGATGTTTGCATATTGTTTGGTCAAGAAAATGATTCCCAACCTGGGAAAGGTTGGATGTATGGGTTGCAAAAATGAAAGAAATATTTTATTATTATTATTATTGTTTATTTCTTTAAAACCTCTAATTTTCCCTTAAATACCCATTAAAATGCAATCTGGAAGTTTATCATCAAATCATTTGTAAAAATGCTTCAATGAAAACGTTTTTGTTGAACTTGTTATTTCCTTGAACTCTCTTGCTTAATATTGAGTTTAGAATGTTAATTGATTTTTATTCTCGGTATGTCCATTACCCTCATTTATATATGCATTTGGGTGCGAAATATGATTATTTTCAAATGATATAATGTTGTATTCTTATACATTTTATAGGGTGAATGATAGTTGTTTTAAGGATCTCTGTGAGCACCTCTTTTCTTCATAATAGTAAAAAAATACCATGTTCTTGTTTGTATAGAAAAATGTTTGGTTGTCTTGCAACATTGGCATTGTAATGGGAAGAAAAAATTAGTGAGTGATGTTTCTTCCCATAACATTCATTTTAGAAGATATGGTATGATAATAAATTACTTCAAAAGGAAAGAAAGAGGGGAAACACAAATTTGGCTTGTTGGGCACCTCCATTGAATAATTTTTCCTGGATTGAAAGAGATAATCCCAAGAACACTTTGTTATAAGTGAAATGCTCATAGGAATTTATTCTCATAGTTTAAATTTCCATTTAATGCTATACAATATGGGGTATGTACTTCAAAGATGTGTAGGAAAAAATATCACTCACATAAATAGCCATACCAATTGTGAAACATTAAGTTCTTCAAAAACTTGTTATTGATTTTCTTAATTGACAATGGTTTATGCAAAATGTTTTTGGTGAGTTAAAAAAAGGATTGCCTCTATTTGTTAGCCTCATAATCTTAAATTTCTATAGTCTAAGTGTTTTCTAGTTTACATATTTTTAGAAATTAGTTTATTCTAGTTTGTTAGGATAAGGACACCTATCTTCTATGTAAAGGACACCTATCATACTCATGTGATTATGTGATTGGGTTTTATCCTAGATTTTAGTTTATAGTTGAGCTAATAAACAAGCTCTTTCTCCAAGTGAGGTTAAGTAGGTTATGAGTCCTCACTTATGTTTGCAAATGATATTTTCCTTATTAATAAAATTACGTGTCTAAGGACACTTTGTCAACATGGTATCAAAAGCTTCTCTTACCTCCATGGAGTAGAAATTGAAACTTTCAAAATTTCAAGGGGGGGGGGGGTGTAATTGGTAAAAAGTACAAGGTACATGCAATTGATTGGAAGTCTCATTTATTTGACAAATACTTGACCAACTTTGTCATATTCAATTAGTATACTTTCAAGGTTTATGCAGGAACTAAGGGAAAGTCATTGGAATTCAGAAAAAAAGGGTATTGAGATACATTCATGGTACAAAATATTTTGGTCTTCTCTACAAAAGAAACAAAAAATTTACACTTGTTGGATATTCAAATGTTGATTTTGCAGGTGACATTGATGATAGAACATCCACTTTGGGTTATTTAATGAATATGGGTTCAACAAAAGTATCTTGGAATTGCAAAAAGCAGACAACAATTTCCAATTCTTCAGCAGAGGCATAGTACATATCAACTTGGGAAGAAACATGTGAGATTGTATGGCTACACAAAATTTTATAGGATCTTGGTGAAAATCAGAAATCACCAACTACTTTATTGATCGACAATCAATAAACAATAAATATGGACAAGAATCCAATATTTCATTCAAATACTAATCATGTTGACACCAAGTACCACTTCATCATATCGCTCATCATCAAAGACATCATCAAGCCTCATTTATGTCCATCTGAAGATCAAAATTCATATATTTTTACCAAACCTCTTGGTAGAATAAAGTTCATTAAGTTCATAGATGAACTTCATATTTGTAAATAATGAACTTTTGGATTAAAGGGGGGAATGTTAGCCTCATAATCCTATATTTCTATATTCTATCTATTTTCTAGTTTAAATATTTTTAGAAATTAGTTTATTCTAGTTTGTTAAGATAAGGACACCTAATTTCCATGTAAAGGACGCCTATCATACTCATGTGATTATGTGATTGGTTGTTCTACTAGATTTTAGTTTAGAGTTGATATATATAAACAAGCTCTTTCTTCTAGTGAGGTTAATTAGGTTATGTGTCCTCACTTCTGTTTGTAAATGATAATTTCCTTATTAATAAAATTATTTTTATGAGGACACTTTGTCAACATTGTTGTGAACCATTTTATTGTGTTATATTTCAATTAAAAAAAACCATTTTTGGAAAAGGAAAATACTCGCTCTGTTGATTTTTTTTGTTGTTTCAAATTTATGTTAGTTAAATGATTGAGGGAAAACCGAATTGTTGCCTCTATTGGAAGAACTTACATTTGTGATTTTTTTATTGTGTTATATTTCCATTAAATGCTATACAATATGGGGTATGTAGTTCAAATTTGTGTAGGAAAAAATATCACTCACGTGAATAGACATACCATTTGTGCAACATTAAGTTCTTCAAAACATTCTTATTGATTGTCTTAATTGATAATGGTGTATACAAAATGTTTTTGGTGAGTTAAAAAAAATGATTACCTCTGTTTGTTAGCCTCATAATCCTAAAGTTCTATAGTCTAAGAATTTTCTAGTTTAAATATTTTTAGAAATTAGTTTATTCTAGTTTGATAGGATAAGGACACATAGCATCTATGTAAAGGACACCTATCATACTCATGTGATTATGTGATTGGTTGTTATCCTATATTTTAGTTTAGAGTTGAGCTATATTGATGGAGACCCTACCACCTCCTAGGGCCTGCTTGACCTCCCGGTCTAAGGATCGTTTACTTCGGGAACTGAATTATCTCGTGGACTTTCTCTGAGCCCAAAATCTCAGTACACAAGCCTTAAAAATCTTATACTCGAATGTCAATACTCTTCTTTGGGAGTTCCCTAGCCTTGACAGAGCCTCTTCAGAAACCATGGGATAAAAGTTTTGTCCCCAAAATTTTCAGGACTTTAGGGCTATCACACTTTGGGAGTTTCAACAGAATGGAACTCTAATCCTTCCAAACTTTAGAGTAAAGTAGTGTCTATGCTTTGGCATAGATCGACGACTCACATTTTTTCACAAATCAATGGTGGCGATCACTTTGAAGACCTAGACTTGGCAGGTCTGCCTGCTCCAACACACACCTCCCCTAGAGAGCCAAACTCTGAAGTAAATCATATGGCTCTCATTCCTTGATAGATCAACGACTGCCATTAACTTTGTTGTTTCGGGCTTCAGGAGTTTTGAATCCTACACTCCATTATTCTACTGAAGTGCTAAATCGAAAAACTAACACACACAGAGATCAACGGTCCACAACCTCCTATCAGCCAATGACTGTGATTAGCTCCGAGATTTCATGCTTTGGGAGTCCCGGATGCTCAACTCTCGCTAACCCCTAGAGCACCCTACTTTTGAATTCGTGGAGGACTTGGATCAATGACCACCACTCGTCATCAATCAAACGATCCATATCTAACTTCGGAGTCCGAAAGTCTAGGTGTTTTCACACTACAACTACTCCCTACCCCTGAACATTGTAGTAATGGAGCCTCCCTCCACTCACCACATGTCTTCCTTTAGATCAATGACTAGGATGAATATCGACCTTCGAGACTTCGACAAGCCTTTATCCTAGAAACATTTCACTTCTTTCCTCCAGAGTACAGGTTCTACAGACCTCTGGATAGGCTGCCATGTGGCCCCCTTCTGATCGATGGTCGAGATCAAATCCAGACTTTGGGACTCCGAAGAGATTGAACTATGATTCTCGCTATCCTCTTGGACCCTAGTCTTCCAGATCTTGAGATCTATTGACACATGTCCCTTGGAATGAACAACCACAATTAGCTCCACCCTTTGGGACTTCGAGGATCCCGATTCCTCCACTCTCCAAACCTCTCGAACACACAAATTCTGAAGGACTTCAAGGGTTATCCCTCATGCAACTCTTCTATATATGATGGTTTTCATACCTCTGGTGAAACCTCAAATGGATCTTGTCCACTTGACACTTGGAGCAAGTGGCTCTCTCTCTTAAAGGGTTCCAACGCTATCATTTATGAGCTTTAAATCCTTGAGATGTTTTGAACCTCGAACATCTCCTCTGAACACTTCATATTGTTTAGACTTAGAAAGTTTTTGAGTCTTCTCCTCTCGACATTTATACTCTCTATCTCTTCTGATCTTTTCCCCTCTGAGGTTTATGGACCTCGGGTGCACTCCTTGCATCCCTGGGACTTCCAACCAATTTCAGGCTTAGAGATTTTTTAGAAAATCTCCACACACACTCCTTTTTTTATCGTCTCCTCTGAGACTTATTCAACACTTAAGCAAAGTGTTTTCCTGACGCACTCCTTGCACGAGTCTTCTCCAATATTTGATTTCCACTAAGCAATTGTGCACTCCTTGAACTTCAACTGTAAATTCACGTTATCTCTTTTGAGCTTCTGAGTCTATCTCGACTCAGCCTACACACTCCTTGCAAGAACTATGAATTCCTTGCACTAAGAATATCAAAAGAGAAAAAATTGAAACTTACAGGAACATCAAATATTTCTACACTTAACCATGAAAAGCATACTCATGCATATAAGACACATAAAACAGATAAAACACAGAGAGCATAAAGAAACATCACATGTACTTAAATAATTCAGATGAACACAACACCGTACAATTGGAATCAAACCTCTCTATTTATATTCATTCAATCAAATATGTACATGGACTCATACAACTCTCTGCAACTCTTCATAAGCTTCAACAATTATTTCATCAACAATAACAATAACATTCAACAACCTCATTTGGGCATAAAATACATATATTTATACATGGAGAGGTTTCTCGAGGCTTCCCTCCAGACTACCTTAGTGTTATCCTATCATAGTTAATACATTAATCTACTAAGGACTATTAAATTGAATGGAAATTACACTCAGATATGAGTATATACTCAAAATAAGTATTTCTCCTTGTCTTCCTACCAATCCTTTGATCTATGATCTTCTCCATCTGTGGATTTTTTTCCATGGGAATATTCTTCTCCCACCGAATCTACTTCTGATCATTTGATCCTCGTTTATCATCCATCATGTAAGGGTACATGTCTACAACATTGAATATGGGTGATATTCCCACATCCTCTGGTAGCTCAATCTCATAAGCATTTGCATCAAAATTTTTGAGGATCTTACATGGTCCTATTTTCTTCATCTTTAGTTTATTATATGTTCCCCTTGGGAACCTCTCCTTGCTTAGGTGTTCTAAAACTTTATCTCCAACTTTTAAATGAAACTCTCTCCCTTTTTTATCAACTTGGATTTTATATTTTTGACTGTTGTCCTGTAGTTGTCCCTTTATCTGATCATGAAGCTTCTTCATATCTACAACAAAGTCTTTTGCTCCTGCACTTCAAAACTCATCATGTATCAAATTTCTCAACTCTTAAATTCCTCTTGGATGAAATCCATACATTATTTGAAATGGACTTTTTCGAGTGCTTATGTTTAGAGAATCATTATAAGTAAAATCTGCCTCAGGCAGAATTTGATCCCACTGGTTGTGATGTTCAGTGACCAAGCTCCTTAAAAAATTCCCTAAGCTTCAATTTACCACCTCAGTCTATCCATCTTTCTGGGGGAGATATGATGAACTGAAGGAAAAATTTGTCCCCAACCTTTTCCATAGAGTTCTCCAAAAGTTTCCCATGAATTTGGTATCTCTGTCTGCGACTATGCTTCTGGGCAAGCCATGTAACCTCACAACCTCCTTGAAAAATAAGTTATCTATGTGTGTAGCTGTTGGTTTTTAACTTCTTCCTTTTACTATTTGAGTTATTGAACTAGGGTTCATGTATTTCGGGTTTCCAACAAAGCCTCTAAAACTATTGGCCCTCCTGGTAAACCAGAAGGCAACACAGTGTACAGAGTGCACTACACAGTCTCACCTGAGATAACTTTAAATGGGTGGTTGTAAGACTCAGGTTTTTACAGCCTAGGATTGAGTATGAGATAGGGGATGGTTAATATGAGCCATCTACTATGAATTATGATTGCAATCTACTAGTACTCACGGGGTTGCATCTATCCTTCATGGTTTAACTCCCTGAACAACACAATCATATTCCATAACAATGCATTAACTCATTCATTAAGCATAACAATTAACTTCTGAAAGAAAATAAAGATATACATGTATTCATCACATTACATCAATATTACCGTGGTTCACCCACTTCTGGGATACGCCCACAAATATTTGGCTCTTGGCTCTTTTATTATGGTAGTTCTTCATCTCCAACGTCGTGCACTTAGAATTTTCTCTGATGGGTAAGATATGTATGAGGCGAACTAGAACACACTAGGATCCATAGCTTGCGATCTAATCCTCATATCTTCCTCCTCTCCTCAGTTCTTATCTCAACATCTTACAAAATTGGTACATAACCATATTACATTACACATCAACTCGTACATAGATACTATAGAACATTACAAAAACTGAATTAATACAAAAGAGAATCAACCTCTCTATGATACCTACATATCTCTATTTATATATATCAGGATATTCAACCATTTACAATGTATTACCAAAACCCTAACCCTACTGAAATTAGGTCTTCCTTCCATGCACATGTGTTGTTCTTCCTCTAGCTATTGTTTTCCTTGTGCACGCTTTCTTGCATGCGCATGTGTTGTGTTACCTTCTAGTTGTTACTTCCGTTTCTACACGCTTTCTTTCCCACGATCATCCTTCTTTCCACTTTGACTTTGCTGCTTTTGTCAGTGCATGTGCGATATTCTCCTTGATGGTGTCTACTGCCTAAACTGCCACTTTTTCACTCAACAATCCTACACATTCGATCTAGATCTGTGCTATTTGCGTTTTCACTCCTTCTGCCTATGCGAGAATTTATGCTACCTATTCCTATAGTGGCTCTATTTGAGACTGACGCTCCCATTTCTATGTTTGCGCAGTGATAAGTTCTGCCTGTATCTTCGTCATCTCCTGTGTTCCTTTGAATCGTTCTCAGATTGGTATGGTCTTCTGCCTCTGTTTGAGTTCTTGGATGGTTGCATTGATCCTTTCCTCTTCCTTGTCCTAGCGTTGGACCTGTAGATGCTCCTCCAACCTTGTCCAAAGTTGCATTGCTTTATTGAGCAATTCAGCTGCCATGCTAACCTACTGTTCGATCTCCTACAACTACATTTTTGCTTCATGTTTCCTTTTCTCCTTCACTTCCGGTGGAGTGGTTAGTGTGATTTGTTCACGGATATTCTTGATCACCTTCTAATATTGATCAATTTTCTGTGCAATCTAGTCAATCTTACTTGCTACCGGGAGTTCATTCACTTGCAGGGTGATTGGGAGTTTCTCAAAAACTCCTCCCACTCTTCGTTCCAGTTCATTCCTGCATTCTTTTTCTTCCTGAGTTTCAAGCTTGGCCTGCTTAAAGACATTTTCCAGTGCCTCGCGCTTCTTTGTTTCTTGTTGTATCTCGACTAAGTTTTTATGTGCACAAGACTGTACCTCGTGGTCGACACTAACCTGCAATTTGTGTAGTTCCCTTGATGGCATCTATTTCAAGACCAGTTGGATGTAGTCCAAATCCTTCAGGGGTGTCTGCCCCACAATATCATCCATGCGCAGCATACTAGGTTTGATGTAAATTGCTGCATTTTCATGTGGCATGGGGTGGACTGGGTCTCATTCTTCTACCTCTGCTCTTTATTTTTCCTATATTTTCGGTCCCTCTATGCCTCTGCTGCTACTTTCTATCTGTGCTTCCCCGAATTTCTTGAGGAACTATCCAATTTCTGCCAGCTCTTTTTGCAGTTTATCTTTGTGATGCACTGCATGATCGGAATATTCTGCTAAGCAATCTTGGACCATTCTGATGATCATTTCCCCGCCATCCTCCATGATCGTATAGTTTGGCGATGCTTGTTGCACCTTTAATTTCTTTCACATGCCTCCTTCCCGCGTGACTGGTCTCTTATTTCCCTCTGGTTCTTGTGTGATGGGGTTTGGGGCGGTTTCTTTTTCTCCTTTAGCTTGTTTCGGTTGTCTGTTGGTCGGCTATGTAGCTTATTTCCCCCCTTTCTGGGTCCCTTTCTTCTTGGGCCCTTCATTTTCTTGAGGCATCTTGCCTTGGCTCGTTCGTGGCTTCTTGGGCACTTGGATTTTCGGAGGCTGTGTTTCCGCCTATTCTGCCTCTCCTTCTGTTGTTGTTTCCGGTACTTCTCGGGTAATGGTTGGGATCCTCCATTCATCAGGCCATTCACTGATGACCATGTCGATATCACCCTCTGTGATGTAGTAGCACATTTTTAGCCACTATTTATCTGGGTCCTGCCTTGGTTGTATCCACATTGTCTATCTAGTAGCACAAAAATTGGCGATGTCTGCATATCGTGAGATAGCCTCTTATGTTATTCTCCATGATCAATTGATAGCTTCCTATATCTCTAGTAGGTATGCTTCGAATATGATTCTATTCTCCCTCTTCTACCTAGCCTGTGGCCTGGATCTTAGTAAGAGGTATCTCGCTCCCGTTGGCTATGGTCTGGTACAAAATATCACGTACCCTAGTTCTCGCCATCCCATGAAGGCTATTAGGGTAATTAACCACGAGTAATGAAACTTTGTGCCTAGGTCATGCACATCCTTGCAGTCCTCTTGAAACAAGTTCAATAGATATGATGCACAACTCACAGAGGTGCCTTCTGCGCACTGAGTTGTGGCATTTTCTGAGAAATTTGCAAGCTAAGATATTTGCGCCCAGTTGGGTAGTTGCGTTGTTGATTCGTTTGATTATGATGCCCCTCGTCCCTCTGGTGGTGCCATACTTCTTCTTCATTTATTTTTCTAACACTTTCTCCTTGGATTTGTTGTCCATAATCAATGCGAGATCCATAACCCGAGTTGGTAACCCTGTGATTTTTTGGAATATTGGTTGTTGTCATTGATGTCAACCCTAGTCATTGGTTTTGGACCGCAAGATTGATGAAGGTATTTGGATATGAAGGACAATGTACATGTAGAAACAAAACCCATGGATGCATAGTATACATCATTTTGTTTCCAGTGGTATGTGTCACATCAAGTGGATCCTCATGGTTGAGGAGAAATGAATTTTTGAAGATAACAAAGTGAATTGAAGAAGGAAGTACATGTAGGCCTTGAAGATAATTAAAGAAAAGAATTACAAAATAAGAAAGTGTCAGGTCGGCCCTAATTTTAAAAGGAAGTGAAATAAATGGTATAAATAAGTATCATTATACATTCATTTGATACACAAGTCGAATTTGAGAGGAAATCAGAAGTAAAGAAGGCCATATTTCAAGGGACGATGAAGTCTTTTGGTGATGTGTTCTAAGGTATGTTATTTATAGGTCATCTTACCATTTTCTCTATAAGTTATGTTCTAGAATGATTCATATGGTGAAATTTCTATGGTATTGAGAAGACATATCCAGTACATGTGGTAAAAGTTTTATCTCTTGATTCTTTATAATTATGGAGATACACTCTGTGGAAGATAGGGTTTTTGACCAGTCCTGAAGCTAGTCAATAAACAAGTGTAACGGGTAAAACAATCATAACTTCTTCATAGAGAATCCAAATGACGTGGGACCAATTTATTTGGAAATAGTACAAACTGTAGTTTCTTGTATGCGAGTTTAATAATACAATGTTAAATATTGAGCGCGGTGCATTTTGTACAAGTTCACTCTCCTGAATAAACCAAAATTGAATAAAGTCTACCGTTCTTTCTATGACTTCTTTTTGGGGAGGATTCAAGGAGTGAAACTTGGAGGC
>ML809807.1:66772-80596 GCA_009831015.1 Picea engelmannii | reverse complement strand
AATGACAATGATCTTGGATGGATCCACTAACAAACCTTGTTTGCATACTATATGGCCCAATAGTATCCCAAACAGTGTTCCAAATATGAATTTCTTGATTTTCAATGATATCTGGCATTGTCTACATATTTCTAGCATTAGTCATATCACTTTCACATGGTTTTTCAGTAGACTATAAACTATCCAGTCATCTAGTTATACTTCGAGGAACTAATGGATGAATTCCTTAAATGTTGTGATGACTACTCTACAGAATATTGCAGGTGCATTCTTCAGTCCAAATGACATGAATGTGTACTGATAAGATCCCCATTCCATCACAAATGTGGTCTTGTGTTTGCCCTCATGTGCTATCTTAATCTGATGGTAGCCTAAGAATCCATCAGTGAATGAGTAAGCTTCATGCCCCCCCACATTCTCTAACACTTCATCCATGAACAGTGTAGGGAATGGGTCATGTAGGCATGCATCATTCAACTTCCTCAAGTCGACGCATATCCTAATCCCTCTTACTTGTTTCTTGTCCTATACTACCATCGGTCTTATCCATTTTGACTCCTCAACTGGTTCGATGATGCCGGCTTCGAGCATCCAGTCGATCTCATCTTTAAATTTCTGTTTATATATGGGGTTTAGTCTATAGAGTCGTTGTCTTATAGGTCTCGCTTTAGGTCTGAGTGGTATCTTAATCTCTCCTAGTTCTCTTGCTATACCCTTCAACTCTGTAAATGTTGTGGGAAAAAGGTTGCTATATTCACGCAATAATTCTATGATGCTTTCTACTATTTTCTCATCCCAGTAGTCTCCAATGCTGGCCATTTTGGGCTGCTCGACTGTCTTGATGTTAACTCTCTTTACCTTCATTGGCATGGTAATGACTTCTGATTCTATGGGTGGTCCCTCCAAATCTATTTTGCCTTCTACTTCTTCAGTTTGAATATCATGTGGGTCATCTTCATTTGGTTCTTTCTCCTATACGTGATAACATGACAATAGTTGCTTGACTGTCTGTTTACTCCACTGTTACTCTTCTGTGATAAATTCTATTTCCGATTCTTCGATGATTATTTCTCCTCTAATTCATTTGAGAGCTGTGTCTATGTTGGATTTATCATGCTTGAATGAGAAAGTGATTCTGAAGTTCTGTTGTAATGTCCTCCATGTTGTAGTTCCTTTGCACAATTTCTAGTCTGTGTACTAGTTTGTTGGTATGCCCCCTAAAGTATGTATGAAGTGATGAGGCCATTCCTCTGGTGGTGTCATTTTCCATAGCGTTTTGCACTTCACCAAGTGTTCCATTGGTGCCTCTTTTCCTTGGTATTTATTTTGTTTGTTGTATTCTTGTTCTTCATCGAACCATATGCGCAGTAGTCGTTTACATTGATAACAATCTATAATAGTCTCTTTATGCACACCACACCATCTTGCAGGTGTGGCCTTGAGTGCTAAGTCAAGTGCTAACAGTCGTTGGTTTTCTAATACTTCATCTTCGTATTGTGTTAAGAATGTTTCCAAATCATTTAGTTCATGGAAACTGGGTGATTCTCTGATTTTTGTGCCAACCCATCATACTGCGTGGTCTATTCTTGCACATCTTCATGTGGATACTTCATGTAGTCTCTGCTGCCAGTTTTCTAACCTGGTGTCTGAGTCTATTGCACATGAAGTAATGCTCTGCCAATTGAGTACTTTGTCTATAGTTGGGTTTATGTAATCCTCATCATGTACAATTGTTCTGTACAACTGGTCGAGCTCCTATAAGTCCAAGCAAGTGGGTTCTACGAACCTATCCCCTTCTAATGGATCTAGTGGTTCTATGACCCTGTATTCTCCAGATTCAAATGTCATTTTCCTAGTTTTCAAACTGATTATGGTCTGGGTGTCAAATTCCCAATCCAGACCAAGTAGTGTCGGGTAAGATGTTGTGTCATCCACTATTTCAATGACTTCAAAGTCTGATTTAGTGCACACTCTATCAAGATATACTATTAGTCCTTTCAGTCTACCTATTGGTAGGACTCTATGCTAGTTTGCTAATTTTAATTGGACATTTGAGTATCCCAGTGTTGGCTCTCCTATACATTGCCAGGTCTTCTTGGGTAGCACATTCACTTCGGATACGAGGTATATTATAATGTCTCCCATGTTGAAATCTCCAATGTTAGCATTTAGTCTAAATTCCCTACTTGTTTTTCTTCTGGTGTGTAGGTGATTGGCAGTTCTTGGTTCTAGTTTTTCCTCCGTCTCACTGCTACATTTCTCTAGTATGTTTTGCAATATTTCCATAGATGAAGGATCACTTAATAATTTCATGCATGATTGCAAAAATCCTTTGATTGTACTTACTTGTTTCTTGGGATGCATTCGGTTGGTATGATCCAATGATGGCGGCATCTCATATTCTAGGGCTTCCTTGAATGGTTGTGCAGTTGAAGTTGATGTTGTGTCCTCCTTTTGAAATTATTGTTTGGCTTCCTTAAAAGTCTCCTTTTCTTTTGGTACATCGAACTGCTTTCCCGGTTCAGTGTTCTTCTTTACCCATTGGTTCTGTGTTGGTTTTTATCAAGCTGCGTCACTTCCAGTTTTCATTCCTCCACGAGTGACTATATTGATGTCAGGGATGATTTTAGGGGCTAAATTTCGCTCATGGGCTAATTTTCCATGGTTTTTCAAAAAATGAGATTCGTTATTTAAAAATTGATTCGCCCAAATTTTATAGGACAAAATTGTTTTACTTTAAAATAGCCAAAAAATTATAAAAACAATATAAAATACTTAGAAATTTGAATATTTTTACAAAAATATTGCGAAACATTTATTGTTGGCATATGAAGGATTAGTAAGATTCGCCAAAGTTTCTACATTTTAAAATAAATTTCCATTCTTAAAATCATCCCTGATTGATGTTTCATCTGTCATCCCTAGCTTCGGCTGAAATCCACTGGACATTTTGATTGTTCTGGTTCCTCTTTTCCTAAATATTTACTAGTAGTGTCAGACATTCCTCTGTATCATGGTCTGATGTGCGGAAATACATACAAGTTGTTGGTGGAAGTGGAAATTCTCGTGCATAATGTCCTAGTTGTTGACAATTGTGACATGTGACAGGTCATCTACCGCGTTCAAAACCTCCTCTGGCTCATCCTCCTCCTCGGTAGCCTGCTCGGTCACCTCTTGACATTTTATACTGTGGTTCCTGATTATACTGCATGGTATTGTATTGGGGTTGTGTCGGGTTGTACTATGGTTGTACATTGTTGTATGGTTGCTACACAGTATTGTACTACTGCTGCATAGTATTATATGGAGCTGGGGCTTGATTGAATTGTGGTGTTGATTTCCCAATCATCATTTCGGCCTGAACCCTATATGCATTTGATGTTCTTTCCTGCATCAGCTCCATAGTTCTGCAATATTTATCGTTGTGGCCTACTGACTTACAAAAGGTGCAATATGAATTCTTTGGAGTTGTCTAGTATTTCTGCATCATCGTGCAGTGATAAGGGTCATGACCTAGTTTCTTTCATATTTTGCACCATAATCCTCCCTGTGGTAGCGGATTTGGCATACCTGTTGCCATATACTGCACGAATGTTGGGCATTCATTCTTTTCATGTCCTTTCGTCCTACATGTGGTGCACCAAATGACTTCTCGTTTTTCCTTATTCTTATTCTGGTTCAGCTGAAATGTTAGATTCTTCAAATCCTCCTTCAATTCCTTAATAGTTGGGTCCATCTACTGGTATTGGTTCTCTTCTAGTTGCAAGGCTGCCTATAGAGCCTCTCGGTGCATTTGAAATTTCTGTTGTCGTAAGGGATATTTTAAGCGTGGGAGTAGTGAGTTGACAAATAGGTGACAATGTTGCATCTCAGTCATAAGGTATTTTATTTTTCCCTTTAGTCGCTTGAACCTCTAGTCGATCTCCCATACAGACTCTCCTAGCTTCTATCTTATCTCGATCATATCATTCATGTATTGATCCTATGAGCTCGTCTTTTGGAACTCATTAATTAGTAGCTTCTTAATGTTTATGAGTGTCCTCATCGTCCTAGGGGCATTGTTTATGTCTAGATTCATGTACTAGTCTAGTGCATGGTCTCTTAGCATAATAGCTAGGTGCACAAGTTTGGTATCTTCATCAGTGATCTATTTTGCCTCCTAGATCTTTGCACAAATGAACAAGTGCTTCTCCGGGTCTTTTGATGCTTCCCCTCGAAATTCTGGTAATCTAATAGTGGGATTGTTTCCTACCATTCTGAATAATGAACTACTTCCTCCTCTGCATGGTGTAGATACTTGACTAGTGTTTCCTGAATTGGACCCTCCAGTTGTTGCTCCTAGTGTAGATGTACTTCTTGTTGTCGGACTTCCTTTGAACTTCGATTGTCTAAACAATGGTGTTCCCTTTCGTGTATTAGTTGCACATGGGTCTTTTGTTCCACACTAACATTAAGATGGATAGGATAGCCACCTTCTCCTCATGTTCTTGGGCCTCTTGTCTTCCTCTCATACATTGTGCACAAGATTTCCTCAATTTGCTCCACATCCTGGAGATCCTCTACCTCTTCCTCATCTCTCTCCAAACCTTCCCTCGCGGATACGACTCTTTTCTTAGTATTCACATTGTATTGGTAGGGTACTCTGCTACGCATCATTCCTGATGATGCCAATATCCACTTGAGCTGGTCTTGATCCATCATGATCGGGTCCAAGGGTTCCTCCTCCTTCTTTCCTTTCTCCTCACCTCCTTCCATTTATCCTTTCTTTGTCAGTGTTTCCCCCCTTCCCCCATGCACGCAAAGAATTTTAGTTGTCTGATTCCATTGTCATTACGCCTTTGTTATATAGAAGTATCTTAATATAAGTATACAGGGATTGAATGTACCTTTCTTGAGGTCCATGTAGAAATTCTTTCTCTGCTGCACTATGTCAACTACAAATTTGGTGATGAAACCTGCCACAATACTGTCAAGACAAAAGTCTATTGTGCGGGTGAATTTGTTGTTCACTTGTTGTAACTGCTCAATCTGTACCTGGGTCTAATCTAGTTGTTGGATCTAGTTTGTCACGTGTTTATCCTTCAAACTTAGTATCCACTACTGTAATAGATATGGAAAATCACAGAAAAAGACTTCATGTAAATCAATAAACACATATTTATCCAGATATTTGCGATGTGTGATTCTAGGGTTTCTATTGTCTTTCTGGGTAAATTCTAGCTCTTTGGTTCTTAGAAAACCTTCAATTTATGCTTTCATGGGGTTATAAGGTCTCAACATTCCCTTCTAATGGCTCATGGGTCTTATTTTTTCACTCATTCTTTTCTCGTTCAATCTATCTCATCTACTCAGTCCTCTCTTGTTCCTTCTAACACAACAACATAACCATTTGTTGGTTTTTAACTGCCTCCTTTTACTATCTGAGTTATTGACCTAGGTTTCATGTCTTTTTGGTTTCCAACAAAGCCTCTAAAACTATTGGCCCTCCTGGTAAACCAAAAGGCAACATAGTGTACAGAGTGCACTGCACAGTCTCACCCAAGATAGCTTTAAATAGGTGGTTGTAAGACTCAGGTGTTTACAACCTACGATTGAGTATGAGATAGGGGATGGTTAATACGATCCATATACTATGAATTATGAATGCAATCTACTAGTACTCATGGGGTTGCATCTATCCTTCATGGTTTAGCTCCCTGAACAACACAATCGTATTCCATAACAATGAATTAACTCATTCATTAAGCATAAAAATTAACTGTCGAAGGAAAATAAAGATATACATGTATTCATCACATTACACTGATATTACCATGGTTCACCCACTCCTGGGCTACGTCCACAAATATTTGTCTCTTGGTTCTTTTATTATGGTAGTTCTGCATCTCCAACGCCGCACGCTTACAATTTCCTCTAATGGGTAAGATCTGTATGAGACGAACTAGATTGCACCAGGCTCCACAACCTATGATCTAATCCTTAGATATTCCTCCTCTCCTTAGTTCTTAGCTCAACATATTACAAAATTGGTCCATAACCATATTACATTACACATCAACTCGTACATAGCTACTATAGAACATTACAAAATCTGAACTAATACAAAAGAAAATCAGCCTCTCTATGATACCTGCGTATCTCTATTTATATATATCAAGATCTTCAACCATTTAAAATGTATTAACCAAACCCTAACCCTACTAACATTAGGTATTCCTTCCATGCATGCGTGTTGTTCTTCCTCCAGTTGTCGTTTTCCTTGTGCACACTTTCTTGCATGCGCATGTGCTGTGTTACCTTCCAGTTGTTACTTCCGTTTCTACACACTTTCTTTCCCACGATCATCCTTCTTTCCACTTTGGCCTAGTGCCAACAGTAGCATCACTGGTTTTATGACATGGTATGAAGTGTTCCATCTAAAATCTATCAACAACAAAAAATATGGAATCACTCCCCCGCTGGGTTCTTGGCAATCCCAACACAAAATCCATGCTTATTGCATCCAACAACCTGTCTAGAATAGGCAATGGCTGATACAGACCAGCGTTTTGATGCTTTCCTTTTTCATATTGGAAGAATTTACATATATCCACATATATCTTCACATCGGATATCATAACTAGACAATGGTATGAAGAACTCAGTTGTGCATAAGTCTTGTCATGGACGAAATGTCCAACCAATCCTCCATTGTGTTTTTCTTTCAATAGGTTGTCTCTCATTGAGAATTTTAGAATATATAGTTGGATTCCTTTGAACAATCATCCATGTTGAATTAGATATTCTATCCAATGACTTCTGTCCCTTAGAAAAATGTTCTCACATGCTTCATAAGCCTCTTTAAAATCTAGATCTTCATGATAATTTCCTTAAGTTATTCAAACCCTAAGGTCTCCACTTGAAATTCTTGCATAATCAAACATCTCCTACTCAAAGAATCAATAACTTTGTTAGCTCTACCACTAATGTTGTTAACAAAAAAAGTAAAATTATGCATGAATTCTACCCATTTAGCATGTCTTTGGTTCAACTTCTCTTGTCTGGTTATGAATTGTAAAGCCTGGTTATCACCGTACAAGAAAAACTTCTTTGGAATAGGATAGTGCCTGCACTTTTTCATAGCTTTTATTACAACATAAAAATCCTTATCATATGTATAATATTTTCTCTTAGTGTCATTCAAATTCTCATTGAAATAAGAAACAATATTATTGTCTTAGCTCAAGACTACATCAATAACTACTCCACTGGCATCACATCTTAATTAAAATATTTTTTTGAAATCTGGAAGAACCATAATCGATTGTTCTATTATCTTCTCCTTTAATACCTTGAAATTTTTTTCAGCGACTACTCTCTAATTAAAATACTTGTTCTTTTTCTTTATGGTGTCCATTATGGGTGCACAAATGCCACAGGAAATATAAAAACTTGCTAATCCATGGAATATTCTCACCTCAAATATTATTCTCGAAGAAGGCCATTCTTTGATTACTCTCACCTTCTCTGGATCCATCCTCTATTCATTTGAATAGATTACAAAACCCAAGTATACGAGTTATGTCTTCATTGAAGAGCATTTCTTCAGATTTATCAATAGCTTCTCCTGCTGCAAACTCCTCATCACTAATGTCAAGTTCCTTAAGTTCTCTTCATTAGTTTTACTGAAGACTAGGATATCATCCAAATATACAATTACAAAATTACCTATTAAATCCTTTAGTACTTCATTCATCAATCTCATGAATGTGCTTGGGGCATTCGTCAAGCCAAATGGCATGAAAATCCACTCATACAATCCTTCATTTGTCTTGAATGTTGTCTTCCATTCATATCTTTCTCTCATTCTTATCTGATGATTGCCACTCTTCAAGTCTATCTTGGAAAAATAATTTTCTCCACTCAAGCAATCCATCAAATAATACATTATGGGTAAAGGGAATCTATACCAGATGGTAATCTTGTTTATGGTTCTAGAATTTGTGCACATTCTCCAGCCTCCATCCTTGTTTGGACTCAACACAGTTGGTACTGCGCATGGACTCAAAATTTCTCTGACAAAATCCTTATCCAACAAATCTTGGACTTGATTCTTGACCTCTTCATTTTCTTGAGGTGTGAAGCTATATGTTTCTTTGTTTGGGAAGATTTATCCTAGAATAAGGTCAATGTGATGACTGATGCTCCTAATGGGTGGTAAAGAAATCTTGGACTTGATTCTTGACCTCTTCATTTTCTTGAGGTGTCAAACTATATCCTTCTTTGTTTGGAAAGATTTATCCTAGAATAAGGTCAATGTGATGAATGATACTCCTAATGGGTGGTAAATAATGTGGTAATTCATCCACCACAATGTCATCAAAATTATCCAACAACTCTTGAATCTCTATAAGCAGATCATCCACAGAAGTACTTGTAAGGATGAATTTTGGATTTCTCACCACATCAAACTGCATCTCTTGTTCCTTCTTGACTTAGTTCAAGAGTTCCTTCCCACTCATGAGAAGTATGCTTGGGCTAGCTTCTTCCTTAACTTTATTATCCTCCATTAGCAGCAACATATGTGTACGACCATTCTTCTCAAGGTTGTAAGCAATTTTTCTCCCATCATGTATGAAATTTCTATCAAATTTCAATGGTCTTCCCAACAAAACATGAAAAACCTCCATGGGTATTACATCACACAAAATCTTATCTTTATAACCTCCTATCTTGAATTCAACATTGCATTATCGACTTACCATGACTTGGTGTCCCTTCTGCAACCACGATACCTTGTAGGGGTTCAGGTGTGTAGTTGTTTCCAACTCCAACTTTTCTACCATTTCTGTGGATACCAGGTTATCAGTGCTCCCACTGTCTATGATTACTTTGCATACCATGTCCTTGATATTGCAAGAAGTCCTCAACAAGATGTTTCTTTGAATTGTCTCTTTTTCTTATTTCTCTAATTTTAAGAGAACTTTCCTCATCATAAGGGATTTCCCATCTTTCATTTCTTATTCCTCAATATCCTTTCTTTGAGCTTTGAAAACGTGAGCTTTTCCACCTCCTTATTTCTTATTTCTCTCAGGACACTCCCAATACATATGCCCTATCTTTCCACATGCATAAAATTTCACTTCTCCTCCTCTGCCTCTTCATCTTCCTTAAGAAAAAGAGTTTCTGCCACCATATTTTCCACCTCAGGAACTTCCTTCTCTTTTTGTATGACTGTGATACTTTCCAGCTTCACGTTTGGGTTTTTGTAACTTCCCTCAGATAGTTCCCTTGCCTCTGCTTGGGATATTTCCTCTGTTTCGTTGGCTTTGTTTTCTGGCCAAATTCTCCTTTTCTTTCAGTGCTGCCTGATAATAATTTTCCACCATTCTCATTGTCATCATATTGATTTCCTCTTGGATTTCATATCTCATGCCATTAATATACATGGCAACCTTTTCCTCATCACTCTCTTAATGTCTTGCTCTGATTTTCAATCTATAAAATTCCTCAGTTTACTCTTTCATTGATAATCCCTTCTGTCTCAAGTTATGAAATATCCTGAATAGATTGATCAGATAGTCTTTGGGTATGAACTTAGATTTTAATTTAGCTACTATCCTATCCCAATTTTTGATTTTTTGCTTACCTTTGTGTCTTCTATCATCTTGTAATTCATCCCACCATAGCGTTTCATGTCCCTTTAGTCTGGTAATAATGTTTTTCTCCTTCTTTTCATCATTGTTTTCTTCATAATCAAATTACTTGTCTAAGGCCCTTATCTAATACAACAACTCCTCAACATCTAAGTTTCCTTTATACATCAAAAATTCCATTTTTTCTCTGGCTCCCATTTTTACAACCACTTTCAACAAGTGTTCCTCTACAACGTCTACTTCTGCAACTCCTTCTACTTCCATCTCTTCACTCTTAGCTTCGTTGATGTCACCAACATCAGGTTCTCTTGTCTGCATTGTCTCCACAGAATCCAATCTCGCACGGAGTTACCTCATTTCCCATTCCATGGATGGATTTTCCACGAGTCTCTTTGCACGTCTTCTGGGAGGCATGATTTTGAATTTTTTTTTCACACAGAGCTTAATTTGGGCTCTGATACCACTTGATGGTATCCGACTAGAACCTTTTTATGGATCTGATATAACTTGATGAAGACCTCCACCTCCTCCTGAGGCCCTCTTGACTTCCCGGTCTAAGGATCGTTCACTTCGGGAGCTAAATTAGCTCATGGACTCTCTCTAAGCCCAAAATCTCAGTACACAAGCCTTAAAAATCCTCTACCCGAATGTCAATCCTCTTCTTCGGGAGTTCCCAATCACTGGTAGAGCCTCCTCAGAAACCGTGGGCCAAAATTTCTATCCCCAAAAGTTTCGAGACTTCAGTGTTGTCACACTTTGGGAGTTCTGAAGGAATGGAAATCCAATCCTTCCTAACATCAGAGTAAAGGAGTATTGAACCTTTGGCATGGATTGAAAACTCACAGTGTTTCACAAATCAATGGTGGTGATCACTTCAGAGATCTGAACTTGGTGAGTCTTCCTGCTCCAACACACACCTCCCCCAAAGAGCCTAAATCTAAAGTAAATCGGATGACTCTCGTTCCTTGACAGATCGATGACTGACATTAACTCCGTTATTTCGAGCTTCAGGAGTTCCGAAGCCTACACTCCACTATTCCATCGGAGTGCCAAACCGCCGAAATAACACACACAGAGATCAATGATACATAAACTCTTGTCATCCAATGGTTGTGATTAGCTTAGGTATTCCAGGATTTGGGAGTCCCAAATGTTGAACTCTCGCCAACCCTTGGAGCACTTTACTCATGAATTCACAAAGGAATTGGATGAAATACCACCACTTTTCATCAATCAGACGACCCATATATATCTTTGGACTCCGGGAGTCCAGGCATTTTCACACGACAACTCCTCACTACCCCCAAATGCCAGAGTAACAGAGGCTCCCTCCACTCGCAATGTGTCTTCCTTTACAACGATGGCTAGGATGAATCCGGACCTTTGGGACTTTGACAGGCCTTTCTTCTGGAAACCTTTCACTTCTTTCGTCTAGAGTACAGGTTCTCTGAACCTCCAGATCAGTTGCCATGTTCCCCCCTTCTGATCGATAACCCAGATCAACTCCAAACTTCGAGAATCCAGAGAGATTGACCTCTTCTTCTTGCTATTCACCCAGACCCCTAGTCTTCTAGATATTGAGATCTGCTAACACATGTACCTTGGAATGGATGAATGTGATTAGCTCCGCCTTTCAGGACTTCAGGGATATTGATTCCTCCACTCTACAAACCTCTCGAACGTGCGAATTCTTAAGGACTTCAAGGGTTATTCCTTGCGCAACACTTCTATATCTGATGAATGTCAAACCTATGGAGAAACACCGATGGATCTCATTCGCTCGATGCTTGGAACAAGTGGCTCTCCCTCCTAAAGGGTTCCAACACTATCCCTTCTAGGCTTTAAATACTTGAGGTGTCCCAAACCTCGGGCGCCTCCTCTGAACACTTCAGACTGTTCGGACTTAGAAAACTTCTAAGTATTCTCCTCTTGAGAATTATACTCGCTATCTCTTCTGTGATTTTCCCCTCCAAGGTTTGTAGACCTCGAGCACACTCCTTGCATCCCTGGGACTTCCAACGAATTTTAGGATTAGATATTTTTGATAAAATATCTGCATGCACTCCTTGCGCTCATCTCCTCTGAGACTTATTCAACACTTAACCAAAGTGTTTTCCTAACACACTCCTTGCATGGGTCTTCTCCAGTCTTTTCTTTCCACTGAGAAACTGTACACTCCTTACACTTCAACTATAAATTCACATTATCCCTTATGAGATTCTAAGTCTATCTTGACTTAGCCTACGCACTCCTTGTAGGCACTATGCACTCCTTGAACTAATATTCATAGAAGAGAAACAATTGAAACTTACAGGAACATCAAATATTTCTACACTTAACCATCAAAAACATACTCATGCATATAAGACACATAAAACATATAAAACACAGAGATAATAAAGAAACACCACATGTACTTAAATAATTAAGATGAACACAACACCATACTTTTGGAATCAAACCTCTCTATTTGTATTCCTTCAATAAAATATGTACATAGACTCATACATCTCTTTGCAACTCTTCATAATCTTCAACAACTCTTTCAAAAACAATAACAATAACATTCAACAACCTCATTTGGGAATAAAATACATATATTTATACATGGCGAGGCTTCTTGAGCCTTCCCTCCAGACTACCCTATTTCTATCCTATCATAGTTAATACATTCATCTACTAAGAACTATTACATTGAATGGAAATTGCACTCAGGTATGAGTCTATACTGAGTATCTATAAAATATTATATGATAATTAAGGTGATTACAACTTTGACGGCCTTATGTGATGGCTCCTTCCTCAAAAAAATTAAAATCTTTAAATTACAATCCTTTCAAAACATAAATATGCGCTCTCCTCAGAATTCAAAAATAGTTTAAAATCTGCACGTTGGGTGCAAAGTTTTCCTCCACTCAACTTTTTTAAGTGTTGATGGCGATGCTCCTACATCATATATAAACAAGCTCTTTCTTCAACTGATTTTAAGTAGGTTAGGAGTCCTCACTTGTGTTTTTAAATGATATTTTCCTTATTAATAAAATTACATGTCTGAGGACACTTTGTCAACATGGTATCAGAAGCTTCTCTTACCCCCATGGAGCAGAAATTGAAAATTTCAAAATTTGAAGGGGGGGAATTGGTAAACAGTACAAGGTACATGAAATTGATTGGATGTCTCATTTATTTGAAAAATAGGCGACCAGATTTGTCATATTCAATCAATATTCTTTCAAGTTTTATGCATGAACCAAGGGAAAGTCTCTGGAATTTAGCAAAAAGGGTATTGAGATACATTCGGGGTACAAAATATTTTTGTCTTATCTACAAAAGAAACAAAAAATTTACACTTGTTGGATATTCATATGTTGATTTTGCAGGTGACATTGATTATACAACATCCAATTCGGGTTATTTAATCAATATGGGTTCAAAAACAATATCTTGGAATTACAAAAAACATACAACAATTGCCAATTCTTCAGTAGAGGAAGAGTACATATCATCTTGGGAAGCAACATGTGAGATTGTATGGCTACACAGAATTTTACAAGATCTTGGTGAAACTCAGAAATCACCAACTACTTTATTGATTGACAATCAATCAACAATAAAGATGGCGAAGAATCCAATATTTCATTCAAATACTAAGCATGTTGACACCAAGTACCACTTCATCAGATCGCTCATCATCAAATATATCATCAAGCCTCAGTTTTTTCCATCTGAAGATCGAACTTCATATATTTTTACCAAACCTCTTGGTAGAATAAATTTCACTAAGTTCAGAGATGAACTTGGTATTTGTAAATATGAACTTTCAGATTAAAGGGGGGAATGTTATCCTCATACTCCTAAATTTATATAGTTTAAATATTTTTAGAAATTAGTTTATTCTAGTTTGTTAGGATAAAGACACCTAGATTCTATGTAAAGGACACCTATCATACTCATGTGATTATGTGATTGGTTGTTCTCCTGGATTTTAGTTTAGAGTTGAGATTTATAAACAAGCTCTTTCTTCAAGTGAGGTTAAGTAGGTTATGTGTCCTCACTTTTGTTTGTAAATGATAATTTCCTTTTTAATAAAATTACATTTCTGAGGACACTTTGTCAACACTGTTGTGAACCATTTTATTGTGTTATATTTCAATTATAAAAATACATTTTTGGAAAAGGAAAACACTCG